>JAOTBA010061962.1:0-12059 GCA_025629845.1 Erythroxylum squamatum | reverse complement strand
AAATTGGTTTTGTGTGAATTAACTTCTGATTTTATTGTAGAACTCTACGAAAAGCTTTAAAGATCTATTCAACCCCCCCTTCTAGATCGTTTACATTCTCCTTTTGTGTATGATTGTGTTGCTTTATAAATAGTGTTTGAGATTGTGTATTACTTTTGCGAAAGGAATGTGTATGCGCATATTCTTCATTGTTGGGTTTGCAATTGGTTATTTGTTTTTGGAGTAGCATGTTGGAGATTTGAAGGGTGTATGTGATGAATTGGTTGAGTTGGAGCTCAAAAGTACCGAAAGGTACTTGGTTGTGGGTGAATATGAAGGGAATTGGGTTTAGCAACCTTTCCTAGGTGTAGAAATGATGTGCAGAGGTTCAATGGAAAAACTGTATTGATCTAGATTGAATTAGCCAAATTGGTCTTAATGAAAGTTGTAACTTATATTTCTAGCTTTCTAACGCTATAAATTATGAAATTTTTCGATATAGGGGCTGGAAGTTATGATTGGTTGAAGTCTTAATGTTGCTTAGGATGAGTTGTTCAGGACAGTCACTTTGATGGAAATTTTGACCTTTATAGAGGCAGAAATTGCTCTTAAGATCTTCATGAAAGTTGTAGGTTATCGTTTTATCTTTCTGTTGATATAAAGTATGGAATTTTTGGATAATGGAGTAGAAAGATATGATGTTTAGAAGTTATGATGCTGTTCAGGATAGCTTGTCGACCGGTCACTTTTGCGTGGACTTTTGACCCCTTTAGAGACCAAAATTGTTTTAAAGTCATTTATATAAGTTGTAGAGCTTTCTTTTAGCTTTCCATTGACACCAAATTTGCACATTTTGGAGTTTTGGATCAAAAGTTATGAGTTTTAGAAGTTAGAAAGTCGGAGAGGAAAGTTATGATGCGGGCGCCTGGCGCGCACCGGGCGGCCGAATCCGATTTTTCCTCTCCGATCCGACCTCTCTCCACTCTTTTGGCCATAACCTTTTCGTCTGAACTCCGATTGACCTAATTTTTTAAGCGTTGGATTCCTAAGACATTCCTCTACCTCTCCATAAAAAGTTAGAGCTATTGATATTATTTTGAAAAAGATGGATTGAACCAAAGTGAGAGGATCGATTAAAAGAGTATGAGTTGGATATTTTCTGAACATGCTTTAGTATTTTGGCGATATCTAGATCTGTAGAGCTCTGATTGAGTTGATTTTTGTTTCAAATTAAACTAGAGACATGGAGCTACAAGTTATCTAAAGGAATTAAATTCCAATTTAGGCTCTAATACTTTCAATTTCTGGAGTGAATTGGGGAGTAGTATTTAGTCTTGGTTTAATTTTAGCCCAAAAATGTTTTGGCCATAACTTCTTCATTTCTGAACCAAATTGAGTGTTTTTGGTGTCGTTAGAAATGTAAATCGATGGGGAACAAATATTCTGAATAAGTCGGTCTGAAATTCCAAATGGAAGTTCCCCAATTATGCTTAGTAAGTTATAAGAAATGAGTCCTCCATGCTTTTTTGATTCCGAATGTTGGACTTCGGAAACGGGGTCCAACATTAGTATTATTGTGTTTTAGGACTTGTTTTGTATGTTTTTCTTTAGTTTGATCTTCATGGTTGTTCTTTTGTGTTTGATGTTGGTTTTAGGTAAGAATTGATCAATTTGGTGTAGGAATAGAGGTGGACACCTTTGTGATTAAGCTAGGGACTAAGAGAAGAGAAGAGAAGTGGAGCTGCTGAAGAACAAGAACCCTCGACCGTGGGAAAGGGCATGGTTCCCACGATCGTGGGAAATCTATGGAGAAAGTTTATGTCACATTAACCCACAATCGTGGGAATTAAAAGGAAAATTCCCAAGATCGTGGGATGCTTAGCCCGAAGAGTTGCATAGGTTTCATTTATTTTTTTACTAATGATATATAATGTCACAAATCCCTAGGGCTGAAGGGTCTCATGGAAACTAGCCTCTGGGAGGTAAAAGATAGATTGAGAGACTAGAGATAGGTGGAGAATCAAGGTTTTCATTCCCAATTGAGCAAAGGGCATCTCATCATACAGATTTTCCATTTTTTTCTATTTTTTCTCTTCCAGCATGTTTACCGCGATTGTTTGGCTGTTGGGGATGTTAATGAAATTATGATTGGCTAAAATACTTTTTTAGGGTTTACTTTTTAAGCTATTTGTGAACCTTTGGTTTTTGATTCAATAATACAAATGTTTGTGTTACTTATTGAGCTGAAACCTTGTAACAAATTGAGAGCGTGAGCTTGATGATCTATGTTAAATGGACAATGAGAGTTGACATTTAATAGACCTATAAATAACAAGTTATCGATTTATTAGGAAGAGATTTCAATAGATTGATACACTACCTATAGGATAGCTTCATGTCTAATTGATTGTTTAGGAAAAGCTTTTCATATCGAGAGATCCCAAAGTTAATCCTAATTTATTTAACTAGTAACATTTAGTTTCACCTTGAGAGAGGGTAGTTAAAATTTTTGGAAACCTTAGGCTAAGCATAAATTGAATCAATTAACCAGAGGGGAGCAAATAGGGATAATGATAAGTCCTAACTGTTAATTTTGTTTTTCTCCAAGTTTTAGTTTACGATTTTGGTTTAGGTTGCGTTGTTTCCTTTTACCTTTAGTTTATTTGTTTTTACTTATCTATTTAAATTTGATTGAATCGTTTTCTTAAACAAGGAACAACTTGAATTAAGTGGTGCCTAAGCACAATCCTTGTGGGAACGATATCTGCTTTTTACTACAAGTTATGACCCATATAATTGCAGTTTTGAGCGTAAAACTAGTAGTTTGGTTTGCATTAAACAAGTTTTCAGAGTTGTTGCTGGGGATTGTTTGTTTAACATCTTGTTTAGTTTGGGTTACATTGATTTAATAGTTTTTTTATACTTTTCTTTGTGTCTTTGTAGGTGCATGAACATAAGGACCACTGATTTTCGTGATGAAGAGTTATTAGGTATCACAAGGCACAAACAAGAGTTCAGAAGAGCAAAGCGCCAAGGCATTACATAAAGAAATATGGCAGAAGAAGGAGAACAAGGAGTGGTCGAAAGGACATTAATGGACTTTATGAGGCCAGGATTCAGTACTCAAGGAGTTGCAAGGCTAGTGAGTCAAGCTAACAATTTCGAGATCAAGCTAACACTCCTCAAGATCCCAACGCCCATCTCGCTAACTTTTTGGAGATATGCGATACCTTCCGGTTTAATGGGATGTTTGATGATGTCGTTAGGTTGCAACTATTTTCTTTCACTTTGAGAAATCAAGCAAAAGCATGGTACAAGTCACTCAGTTCAGGGTAGATTACTAATTAGGAATAGCTAGCCCAGGCATTCCTTGCTAAGTACTTCCCATTAACCAAGACAACAAGGATCATAAAGGAAATTACAAATTTTCAACAAAATGATAGGGAGTCTTTATATGAAGCTTGGGAGAGTTTTAAAGAACTACAGAGAAGCTGCGCCCATCACAACCTTCCGAGGGGGTTCCTCATGCAAACATTCTACAATGGTGTAAATCAAAGCACAAGAGGAACCATAGATATAGCTGCTTGAGGTTCTTTGATGAAGAAAACTATCGATGCAACTCATGTTCTTTTGGAAGAAATAGCAAGCAACAGTTTTATGTGGTCAAGCCAGAGGAGTAGCCAGGGGAAAAAGGGAGTAAAAAGGTATGATCCTAATTGACTCTGTTACAGCTTTACAGGCATAGACCACAGCCCTCACTATGCAGTTGAGCAACATGCAAGGAGCATCTTCGTTTACAGTTGAAGCTATGCAATCATAATGTGAGTTATGTAGGTAGGATAACCATTGCACAACATAATGTTTCTTGTTAGGAGCTAGTAGCACTAAACAGGTAAATTACTTGGGCCAACCACAATAAGGTAAAAATTCTTACTCTAATACTTATAATCTGAGGTGGAAAAACCACCCAAATTTTTCTTTGAGTAGTAATAATGCAGGTGGCCAAGCAAGACCGTAAGGACCTCCTGGATTTTAGCAAGACCAACTTGGATCTTTGGAGAACAAAATGGACAAGTTGATGGATGTTTTGGTTTCTAGACTGGTAAATCAAAAAGAGAACTAAAAGAGAATGTTTTCTAGCTAGGAGGAAAGTCAAAAGAGGATGGAGGCAAAGTTTGATCAGATCATGAAGAACCATGCCTCATCTATCCACAACTTGGAGGTACAAGCAGGTCAACTTGCTAACGTTTTATCCTCTAGAAGTGCAGGTAACCTACCAAGCAATGCTGAGGCCAACCCAAGGGAACAACTCAAGGCTATCACACTTTGAGGTGGCAAGAAGATGGAGGAACCAAGTGTGCAAAAGGATAGCCAAGAAAAGAGAAAAGGTAAGGAGATTCAAGAAGAGAAAGAAGAAGAGGGGCCTTATGTGCCACCACCACCCTATAAGCCTAAACTTTCGTATCCACAAAGGGTGAGACAACATCAGATGGACACTCAGTTTTCCAAGTTTTTAGAGAAACTAAAGAAGCTTTAGATCAACTTGTCATTGGTGGAAGCTTTGGAGTGCATGCCCAAGTATGCGAAGTTTCTAAAGGATATACTGACACACAAACGTACTTGGGAGGACAATCAGACGGTCACTTTGACAGAGAATTGTAGTTCAATTATTTTAACCACGATGCCTTCAAAACTACAAGATCCAGAGAGTTTTATGATTCCATGTGTGGTTGGTGACTTTGAATTTTCTAAATGCTTATGCAGTTTAGGTGCAAGCATTAACTTGATGCCTTTGTTTGTTTTCAGGAAATTTGGACTAGGAGAGGTCAAGCCAACATCTATCTTAATTCAACTTGCAGATCAATCCATCAGGAGGCCATATGGAGTTGTAAACGATGTGTTGGTAAAAGTGGATAAATTTATTATTCCTGTTGATTTTGTTATGTTGGATTTTGAAGTTGATAAAATTTGTCCATTGATTTTAGGTAGGCCCTTTATGAATACTGGTAGGGCATTAGTTGGTGTGCATGAGGAAGAACTTGTTTTGAGAATTAGTGATGAGCAGGCTGAATTCAACATGTCTAAATCTTTGAAGAAGCTGATGGATGGTAAAGTATATATGAAGATTAATGTTGTGGATGAATGTGTGAAGGAGGTTGAAGAGGAAGTTAATGAAGTTACTGAAGTGCACAGGGATGAGAGTGTGAGAGAAGAGGAATTATGTGAGGAAGTCGAGTTAGAGAAGTTGGAGAGAACAAATACACCTACACCACCTTCCATTGTTAAGCCCCCCACTTTAGAGCTTAAACACTTTCCTTTCCATTTAAGATACCCCTTTTTAGGTAAGAACCATACCTTACCCATCATTATCTCAAACCAATTGGATTGTAAGCAAAAAAAAGAGTGCTAGAGACCATTAGGAAGAGGATGAGAGATATGAGGTGGCAAATTTATGATATTAGGGGATTAGCCCTAATATGGTGATGCATAGGATTAAATTAGAAGAAGGATGTAAAACTATAAGGGAGCGACAAAGAAGGTTATATCCAAATATGCAAGAGGTTATGAAGAAGGAGGTATAGAAGCTGTTGGATGCAAGGGTTATTAATCCCATTTCAGATAGTGAGTGGGTGAGTTCGGTATAGTGTATGCCTAAGAAGGGAGGCATGAAAGTGATGGAAAAGGTGAAAAGGTGAAAAGATTTCTACTAGGACCATCATAAGTTGGAGAGTATTTAATGATTACCGGAAGCTCAATTTGGCCACCAAGAAAGATCACTTTCCTTTACCTTTTGTGGACCAAATGATTGAGAGGGTGGCTGGCCATGCATTTTACTGCTTTCTTAATGGATACTCAGGGTACAATTAGGTGGTTATATACCCACAGGATTAGGAGAAGACCACTTTCACTTGTCCTTATAGGACTTTTTCTTATTGAAGGATGCCTTTCAATTTATGCAATGCACCTGCCACATTCCAAAGGTGTATGATGGCCATATTCATGGATATGATGAGAACTTCATAGAGGTATTTATGGATGACTTCTTTGTCTTTGGAGATTCTTTTGATCATTGTTTGTTTAATTTAGACAGAGTGCTTCAAAGATATGAGGAGTCTCATCTAGTTTTAAACTAGGAGAAGTGTCACTTCTTGGTCCAAGAGGGATTTGTATTGGGCCATAAGATCTCGTGTCAAGGGGATTGAAGTGGGTTGAGTAAGACTAAATCAATTGAAAAGCTACTACCTCCCACCAACACCAAGGGCGTCCGAGCTTTCCTTGGTCATGCAAGGTTCTACAGACAGTTCATCAAGGATTTTTCTCTTATCGCTAGACCCCTAACTCATTTATTTGTTAAAGATGTGCCTTTTATATTTGATGATACTTGTTTGGATGCTTTTAACAAGTCAAAGAAGGCACTTACAACAACATCCATTCTGATGTTGTCAGATTAGTCTCTTCCCTTATAGATTATGTGTGATGCAAACAATCTTGCCATTGGTTTAGTCCTTGGCCAGTGGAAGGAAAAGAGGTTATATGCCATCTACTACGCAAGCAAGACCTTGATGGGAACACAACTGAATTACACAACTATGGAAAAGGAGTTGCTTGCTGTGGTTTTTGCATGTGAGAAATTTCGTTCTGATCTGTTAGACTCACATGTTATTGTTTTTACAAATTATGTAGCATTATGGTATCTTTTTTCCAAGAAGGATGCCAAGGCTAGGCTTATCTGGTGGGTGCTTCTGCTCCAAGAATTCAACATTGAAATTAAAGATAAGAAGGGAGCAAAAATGTTGTAGTAGATCACCTCTCGAGACTTGAAGGAAGGCATCATGAAGAAGAAGAGGAAATTGAGGAGAGCTTTTCGGATGAGGCTTCAATGATGGTAGACAATCCTTTTCGTCTTTGGTTTGCAGATATTGCAAACTACCTCTCAGGTGGTATTCTCCCTTCTAATCTCTCTTATTAACAAAAGAAGCAGTTTGTGTTTCAATGTTCTTGTTATATTTGGGATGAACTTGCACTGTACAAGATATGTGCTGGCAGTGTAATTCATAAGTGTGTCCCCGAAGATGAAATACTAGAAATTTTGATGCAATGTCATAGCTCACTTTATGCAGGGCATTATGGAGCTAACAAGACTACAACTTAGATCTTGGAGTATGGATTCTATTGGCCAACCTTGTTCAAGGATGCTCAAGATTTTATGTTGAAGTGTGATAGGTGTCAAAGAGTAGGCAACATATCGAAGAAGAATGAGATGCCACTTTCAAACATCATGGAGGTGGAGATATTCAATGTGTGGGGCTTGGACTTCATGGGCCATTCCTATCCTCCTTAGGTAACACATATATATTGGTTGGAGTTGAATATGTTTCCAGGTAGGTTAAGGCCGTAGCTACTCCAATGAATGACGGCAAGGTCGTTCAAAAGTTTATTAAGAAGATCTTTACGAGATTTGGGGTGGCTAGAGCTATTATAAGTGATGGAGGGAGCAATTTTTGCAACAAACCATTTGAGGCTCTTTTGAAAAGATACAATGTTCATCATAGAGTGGCGACTCCTTACCACCCCTAAAGCAGTGGCCAAATGGAGGTGGTGAATAGGGAGTTGAAGAAGATTTTGGAGAAGGTGGTGAGCACCTCAAGAAAGGATTAGGCATTGAAGTTAGATGACACCTTATGGGCTTACAAGACAACTTTCAAGACACCTATAGGAACTACTCCATATAGACTTGTGTATGATAAGGTATGCCATTTACCTTTGGAGTTGGAGCATCGGGCCTATTGGGATATTAGGAAGCTGAATATGGATTGGAAGCTAGCAGCGGATAAGAGATTGTTACAACTTGATGAATTGGAAGAGTTGAGGTTTGATGCTTATGAAAATGCTAAGTTGTACAAGGAAAGGACAAAGAAGTGGCATGATGCTCACATCAAAAAGAAGGAGTTCAAGAGTGGGGACTTAGTGCTTGTATTCAATTCACGACTTTGATTATTTCCTGGAAAACTCAAGTTAAGATGGAGTGGACCCTTCAAGGTTATTCAAGTGTTTCCCCATAGAGCTTTGGAGTTGGAAAATGACAAAGGTGAAGCATTCAAGATCAATGGGCATAGATGTAAGCCATACTATAGAGGGACATACTCATAAGAAAGGGAAGTCATCTCTTTCCTTTCTTCTACTTCTTCATGAATACATGTGAAATGGTCAAGCTAATGACCTTAACTTAGAATGTTTACCTTTCTTTTGCTTGTCTTTGTTTACTTGTTTGCTTGATTTTTTTGGTTTTGATTATGTTTGGTTTGAATTTTGTTTGAGTTTTAACTTGTTTTCTTTTCAAATTTCTTACTAGTTAGTTGATTTTGATGTGTTGGTAGGTTGATTGAATATTGGGAATGCATGTTAAGCTTAGAAGAAGGCTAATAAGTTGGAAAAGTTGGATAATCCATAATCGTGGGAATTGGGTTGCTTTTTACGAACGTGGGAAGTCTCTTCAGAAACTTTCTGGAGCCTTAACCCACGATTGTGGGATGGAACTATTTCCCACGAGTGTGGGAAGGTTTTTTAGAAACCTTCTAGAGCCTTAACACACGTTCATGGAAATCCCTGGGATTTCCATGATCGTGGGATCCTTCGACAGAAGATTTTAAAAACTCAGGGATTTCCACGATTGCGGGATCCTTCGACAAAAGATTTTAAAAACTCTCTTTTCTTTCTTCTTTCTTCATTTTCTCACTCTCTCTCTCTCTCTGCAGCCGACTTTCACTAACCCTATCTTAAAAAATGTTTCAACTTTTTACCAAACCTTGTTTTTTTTTCATTTTTTCACCATTAATCACTTCTTTTACACTTATTTTACATTACCCATTCAAGAATACAAGGATTTGGTGAGTTTTTGTTTCTTTCTCTCTCTAAAACGTGCTCACCTCTTTTTTGCCTATTTTTGCATATTTTTCTTCTTCAATGACTCCAAAGAAGCTTATCGCCTAGAAACCAATAGATCAATTGCGCCTTTAAGTCTCCAGAGAAGGTAAACCGATATAGTAGCCAATTTTCGTGCCCTATTCCCAATTTTTTTAGAAGAAGAAGGTATAAGATTCAGGGACTTTAAAGATAGAGAATTAATACCTCCTAGATACTTTGATTTTGAATTGTTAGAAACTCTAGGTTTGAGGCATAACATTAAATGATTAGCCGCAAATAAGGTTAGGGTCGTTTAATTCGTTGTGATGCGCCGATATACCCAATGATGGCAGTAGAATTTTTCACCACTGTGCGTTATAATCCTATAATGGACACATTCTGGTTTAGAATAGGTGGTCATGCATATAAGCTTGATTATGTTATCATTCGTGTGCTTTTTAACTTGTGTAACACAAAAGTTTTAAATGACCATGATGAATTTTTGTGGTTGATTATTGGAAAAGCCTTACGGGTGAAAACTCTTTTGATCCTAGGAATGCACCTAACACTTTAATTCGTAGCACTGAGCACTTACTACTTCACAAATTTATGTGTCCAATTGTTTAAAAAAAACTTAAGGGAATAAGTGTTCAGTTAAAGAACTTTTCTTTCTTTAGTGCATGGATGGCAAAGTTAAAGTAAATACCCTATATCGCACTTTTAGGTCTATTGTGAGTTGCATTAATATGACAAGCTCTTATTTTGGTATGGCATACATTGTTACTGCTTTGGCTTCATTTTACAATCTTCATGTGGATAGTGTACGCACTGCTAACCCTGATGTGTTTGAGGTATCGTATTTAAGACGCTCTAAAATTTTGGAGCTCAATTCTATAGAGCTCCAAAATCCTCAGACGCGTACTACTGTTAAGAACAGGAAGGGCAAGAATGTAGCCACGTCTTAACTATCTACCTCTCGGGCGCCCCCAAAGCCCCAAGAAGAAGCAGTCGAAGAGGAACCAACTGTAGCAACAGATGTTGATAGGTTTCAACAAATTCTTAACCAAATGGCCACCAATTATCAATAAATGACACTACAAATCAATTAGCTTGGCAACCAAATATGACAAGTACACAAGGAGTAGCGGTACATTACGAAGAAATTCCTCAAGTTCGTCCAGACGAAGAACATTGAAGTCCCCTCTCCTACGCCCTCGCCACCGCAATCTCTATGAGCCTTCTTACCCTTCACTTTTTATATTGTTTTATTTACTTTGTTAGTTTTGTTATTTGTTTTCTTGGTTGATGTTGTGTTTGATGTTTTCATTTCCTTTTATGGTTGCCTGGTCACATTGAGGACAATGTGCTGCCCAAGTGTAGGGAGGTGACATTTGCTTGTCAATTGTATTGTTTTAGTTTGTTTTATTTACTGTTTGCATTTTGTTAATTAGAATGCATGTTTTAGGCATATTTAGTTGTTGTTTTATGTTGTTTTGTGTTAAGCATTAGAACCACACTTGAATCATTTTGATGTGTTTTGCCATGAGATTATGTCATGCTAGTTGGAATGAGATTGAATGCATACTTAAACTCATATTAGGCTACTTGAGTAGAGAGTGAACCATCCTAAGTGATGAAAAGTAGTTAGTTGCATAAGCTTACTAAAAATTTGACACTTGAGCAATGAGGTAGTGTAGAGATGTATAGAGAATTTTCATTTGAGCCAATATGAGGATTGAGCCTATATGACTCCATCTACAGTCATTTTATTTCTTTGATTGTGTGATGCTTCCTAAGGTTAGTACCTTCAGAACTAGCTTTGAATCGGTTTGAGTTTACTGGATGCATGCTTAATAGAGATGATTAAGGCCATTTTTATGATAACCCTTAGCTTAAATGACTTGCCTTTTAATTATCCCTTGTTACCCCCATTGAGCCTTAACCGTTTTGGTTTCTTGAAAACACCCCATACTTTTAAAACCCGAAACCCCATTAGCCTACCCATTTACAAGCTTAGTGAAGTATTAAGTGATGCAATAGTTTAGGATTTTTGCTACAATTTTTTTCCGAGATGAGTTGGGTGATACTTCTACTCTTGGATCACATTGTATTATATTGCTATTTTGTTTATTATTTCTTCAATTATTTAAAAAAGAAAAAGGAAGAACATTTTGGTAGCATCAATAAGTGCAGAGTAGTAGTTTATTTTCATTTATATCTCAGAAATATGTTTTGTTATCCCTTTGTTCACTTATTACTTTTTGAATGCTTGTGTTAAACCCTTTACCCTTTTGACCCAACTTAACCATTACCACATTATAACCCGAAACAAGTCCTTTTGATCCGTTTATCCATGTAATCGTTATAAAGGAAAATTGGTGTATTAGAAAGTTTATGGTAGTGTAGTTTCCTATAGGAAGCTTAAGCAAAACACTAACCATCAAACACTTGAGAGAAAATAGTGAAACTATAAGGAAGATTCATTGTACATTTATACTTATCTTTGAGTGATGGAGCCATAAATTGCGTTTGCTTATGTACATTAATAAAAGTAGTAATGATATATGTAATAGCTTGACATTTGAGTTGGCCAAACATTGAGGGCTTGTATGTTTTGATCTTTGTGAAAATGAAGTGATGGAATTGATTAGTTGTGTTGATTTTTCTTGAGGAGAAGCAAAGATTTCAGTGTGGGGAAGTTGATAATTGTGCATTAGTGTGTGTTTTTCTAAGTATTTGGCAAGTGTTTATTGCACAATAGGTTAGTATTATTGTGTTTTAGGACTTGCTTTTTGTGTTTTTGATTAGTTTGTTCTTCATGGTTGTTCTTTTGTGTATGATGTTGGTTTAGGGTGAGAAATGATCATTTTGGTGTAGGAATGGAGGGTGGACACCTTTATGATTGAGTTAGGGACCAAGAGAAGAGAAGAGAAGAGAAGTGGAGCTATCAAAGAATAAGAACCCACAACCGTGGGAAAGGGCATGTTTCCCACGATAGCAGGAAATCTATGGAGAAAGTTTTTGTCACATTAATCCACGATCGTGGGAGGAATCACAAGGATAATTCCCACGATCATGGGATGCTTAGTCCGAGGAGTCATGTTGGGCCCCGATTCGTCATAAGCATGTGTAAATTAATTTGAGGTTTAATTTGATTTTATTACCTAAGTTATGAT
>JAOTBA010061912.1:0-12064 GCA_025629845.1 Erythroxylum squamatum | reverse complement strand
CCAACTCTATTCTCTCCCTTTTATACCATTTTAATGCTAGAAAGTCCAAAATGCCCTTACTAATTAGCCTTGCCAATAAAACCCTTAAGTAAACTTCCCATACTACCCCCTTAGGCAAATTTAACACTTCATCTTTATTCAATTAACCCATGCCACCTAATCTCATCAATACTAACATGCTAATTAATCCCTACACTCAAAAATCTTGCAAGACTCCAAAAATATTTAATCATGCTTAATCAAATAAATTTTTTTTAAAAAAAATCAGGGGCCAACAATTCCGGTGAGAACTTTAGAGTATCTCGCATAATTGCTAATTATTGTTAAAGCTGCCATTTTTTACTATGCGATGTTGTTGACTCGTTGAGCTTTTCAGTTCTTCGTTATCTGAACAGATTCAAAGATGTTAAGTTGATGTGTATGTTGGTTTTGTTAAGAATTTGGATGTATACATTAACTGCTTAAAGTTTTTGGAGAATCTGAGGTATTATGAATGAGGAATTTCTTTTACTATAAGCGAAGTGACAAGAACCTTACTAGCATTTGTGGGGAGGGTAAATGTCGATTGTGCTAGAGCATATTGACTCACGAGATTTATTCAATTAGCCATTTAGATTATGAATTATTAGCACATTTAAATCATATCATCTAGATCAACATACAGCTTGTTAAGGCATAGATGAAAATTTAACGGTATAACTTCAAAATATAAGCACTATTTGTGACGATCATCCATTTTGTTACACCATGCTTAGATATCTTTGACATATGGGTTTGGTTTTTGAATTAAAAGAACATGAATGTCTATTGACTGTCTTTTTTTGGAGAAGTGTTGTAGGAATACTTGCATGCTTTTATTCCCAAGAAAGAGCTCTTGGCTCATAAATAATCTACTGGAGGTTTATAGTGGGAAAGATTAGGTTTGATCTTAAATTAAAAAGCCCATTATTAGCTATTTTAAAACCTTAGGTCATCTTAGTTGATCTCTGGGTTCATAAACAATGTATCTTAAGTTAATTAGTTGAAGAAAAACATATTTAACATATTTGATCTTAAGTTTATCACTATAATTTGTGAAAAATAGAATCCCTGTAGGCTCTGTGGGGGGCTATCTCCCCCCCCCCCCCCCCTTGTTGGATCTTGAATTTTTCTAAAGTTCTTATAAATTGCTTAAATAGTTATTAATGTTTGTTTGTTAGTTTAAATTTTTATATTTTAGAATTGGGTCATTAATTGGAATATGAGGGAAGGATGAGAAATTGAAATTAAAATGAAGTGTTAGGATTAAGTTAGAATTAAGTTAGATTAAGTGGTTAGTAGAGCCATAAAGGACAAAATAAGGGCAAACTTGGAAAGCCTAAGTGAAGCAGGGCCAATTTTGGAAGAAAAGGAATAAAACAAGGGATTAAATTAATGAATTAGAAGAAGAGAGGAGAGAGGATCGTGAGCAGCCATAAGGGAGGAGAGAAAAACGTGAGGGAGAAGAGAAAGAAGAAGAAAAACCGAAAAAGATAGGGAAAAGAAGGAAAATTTCATAGGAAGAAGAAGCATCAAGCTTTCCAAGGTAAGTTCATCATCTTCTTTTCGCTTTAGTAGAAAGAAATGGGTTGTTGTGTTGTGATGAAAAAGTTCTAGAGAGAGAAGGGGGTTTGTGTAGAAGAAGAAGATTTGAGAGAACCCATTTGATTTTTGAGTTTCTATGCTAGGTTTTGAGTTTTCTAACCTAGATGGACTATGGGTAGGGTTAATTGCTTTTGTTGTGATTTTGGGAATTTTGGGAGATTTCCAATTGAATTAGAATTGAATGAAAATTTTGGTTGTGTTAGGAAATCAAGAACCTACCCAAGAGTAAGAGGAAGGGCACCATTGAATTTGGATTTTCCAAGAGTACAAGGTGGGTAATTTATTTATAGTTGTTATGTAATATGAGCAAAATGCCTTATATGTGTATTGTGTGCTAAATGGCTTGTTTGAATTGTTGTGATGTTGAAATTTCATTATGATGTATAACATTGTGATAAAACAATTGAATGGTGTGTATGAACATGTTATGCCATTGAATTGAATCGTGGCATTTTGTATGAGAAAAAGCATGAGAAAATGAGATTGTGAATGATTGATTTGAGCATGAAAATTGATTGTGTTTGGGCGAGAGCGGAACCGTTTTGTAGTCACGTGCAAGTCGACATAAAGCCTTCTCCCGACTGCCCACTTGTGGCCCACGAGATCCAAAAAATGGACTCGTTTCGCTCACGGTGTAAACTTCAGTTTCACCGTTTTGTTTCACGAAACCCTCGAGCCAATTGTGTGTGCATTTGCATTTGACATGTTAAGATATGATGCAAATTATGTGTCATGCGGGGATGACAAAATGACATCAAATATGTTTAATGTGGTGATGTATTGATTTATGTGTTGTGAATGTTGTTTTTACATCATTGGATTAAGATAAGATGAATATGCTTATATGATTATGCATATATGGATGATTGTGTAGCTCATCGCCAATGGCTATAAATATCTTAGCCACTGAGCTGTGTAGCCCAACCCAATATTTTTCCCACTTCTCAGGTGCAGATCGAGAAGATCAATAAATCCTTGCAAGGCATTTGGACAAATTCCGAGAGAGTTAGCTTTTGTACTAAGTTAGTGGCTAGACTTTTGGATAGCTTTATAAGCATATTGAACATTGAGCATCCAATGTATTTTGTAACTTGTGTTAAAACTTTGATGAAATGTTGATATGTAATTAAAGCTATGTATGAACTTCATTTTGATCGAGAAATGAATTGAGGACTGAATAAGTTTCCTTGTGTATGTGCTTATTTTATCTTGTAGTTGTACAATTCATATTTCAAGTTTTCATAGGGGTAAAAATTGTGTACTGACTCCAGGGGAAAACTGGGTTAATTTTGGCTATATTAGACAAAGTAGTCTTCTTAAACATTGTAGTTTATCCTCTTAGCTTTCCAACGGTATAAAGTATGTAAATTTTGCGTATCGGAGTTGAGAGATATGAGCATTATAAATGATGATGCTGCATAAGAGGTATGAACATGACAACTATAGTAAATGATGAGAGTTTGTGTATGCTATGAATTATTTGAGTTGAGGTTTGAGAGTTTAATGCATTCAAATTGGTAATTGAATGTTTTAGGAGTCTTATTACACTAGAAGGTTTGAATTTGGGGAGCTTATGAGCGATTATGGTGTTAGAAAGGATGTTGGAAGCATTGGAGAGGCATTGGAGGAGTTTGGAGAACCCCAATGTCCGTTTAACGAATATAAGGTCCGTTAAACGGACCTTATCGGGTGAAAAAGGACCCCCTGCCTCACCAATGTCTATTTAATGGACATTAGGTCCGTTAAACAGACCTTCTAAGGTGAAAAATGGCTCCCAAGCTAGTCTATGTCCGTTAAACGGACATGGATGTACGTTAAACGGACATACAAGGGATAGCTACAGTAAATCGCAATTTGGACCCTTTTAAATGCATAATCTCTCTTCAAGTTCTGCATGAAAGTTGTAGATCTCGAAGTTCTATTTTAAACCGTCTAAAAACGACATCAATCAGACATTTGTAGAAAAAGTTATGGAAATTTCGCCAAGGCATGTACAATATGAGTAAGGACATAAATATGTTGGATTCTTTTAGCCATAACTTCTTTGTTCGACCTCCAAATTAAGTGATTCTTGAAGCATTGGATTCCTAACACGTTTTTCTACCATTCCAAAAACATTTATAGCTTTTGTTATTGAATTCAAAAGGATTGATTCAAAGTAAGTGAGGGTTCATTGAAATAACCCTACAAGGGAACCCACTCACGCTTTATGACTCTGGATCGATAATTGGGCTTCGGAAATGGGGCCCAACTATAATGGATGTCTTTAGTACATTATAATTATTAGTTATCTCATATACTAAACATCCTTAGTATATTATCTATATAATGTGGCTTATAATAGGTAATAGGTAAACAACTTCCAATCTATCTCTATAGATCTAATTCCCATAATTAAGTTGTTAGCTTTTTATATCTAATAAGAGTTGTTCATGGACAGTTATATTTTTGACAATTGAAAATTATAGTTTTTGTTCTCCACGACCAATATGTCTTTACATAATCTCACTAAAGAGGTAAAAAATACTCCTACTAACCTTCTTGTAGAAATGAAAAATTTACAGTCATCTCCAAAATAAAATATTTGAATTCATCATGAAAATGGACCTTTCAATGTCTTGTAGTGTTGGATCCCGTTTCCGGAACCCAACTCTTGCAAAATCATGAAACATGAGCGTATTCCCATGAAATCTTTGATGTTGGTTTGATATCACAATTGATGGACCCCGATTCCGGAGCCCAACATTCGAAGTCATGAGAACGTGAGCGGGTTCTTTGTAGGTTTATTTTAATGTACCCCCATTAGCCATCATCCCACGAGGGTGGCATACCCCATTAGTCAAACACAAAATCACAAATTCTACTTCATAACACTCGTAGCTCTATGCTCTAGTTTATTTTGAAATGAGAACCATCTCATTCGGAGCTCTACAGCTCAAGATATGCTTGAAAGTCCAAATCGTGTTCATAACCCTGTCGTGCTCTTTCAACCGATCCCTCACTTTCTTTCCATCAATCTTTTCCACACAAACCCTATACGATACCAATTTTTTTGGATAGATAGGAAAATGCGTTAGGAATCCATTGCTTTAAGAATCACTTAATTTAGAGGTCGGGTTATGAAGTTATGACCAAAAGAGTCAACCATGCTCTTGTTCTCAATCATATTGTACCTATCTCGGGACAATTGGAATAGCTTTCACTAGGGATGTTGGATTGAGTTTATTCTTAGACGGTTTGAAAGAGAACTTCCAGATCTACAACTTCCATGAAGACTCCAAAGTGAAATTCTGTCATTTGGATAAGACACAGACCATGTGAATTCACATGGGCAGATCGTGTAACTTACGGGTTTGGTTATTTTCTCAACATTAGGAATACATAGTCTGTGCGAATTTACACGAGCAGACCGTGTAACCTTCGGATCTGCTAAATTTTCCCCTCTCCAGAAAACCTTTCTAATGGATCCTACCTCCATCCTAGCATTCCTTTTACCCATAATCATCCCGAATTCAACTCTCCTAGCGTGATATCACTTCATATACTCTAGTTATTCGAGATACACATCCTATGCAACATCACCTACTCCAAATCAAAAATCATCTCATTTGGATAACTAGAGAAAAATTTATGGCTAAAACACTAAAGCATGCTGAATAAACATGTTTCAATTTCATTTTCCAGCTTTTAACTACCAACCTTTCATATATAACCCATCTTGTACCTAAACCATCTTTTCTATTTCATTTCAAATTCAAGAATTCTCCTTTTCTCTACACATGAATAATCACCAGCAATTTCTCATTTAATAGAAAGGTTCGGGGTCCAACAAGCCATCAACAAGGTCTCTGTGTTATTATTCTTATAAACTCCAGCTCGATTATCTTTATGTTCTTGTCTTCGACCATAACATTCGATCTTATAGTTACCATGTTTTTTTCAATTATGGCACTAAATGTGTGACTTGCACTCAGATTGATAGTGACCATACTTTTTGCACTTATAACATTGAACATTGTATTTATCTTGAGGAGATTCATTCTCTTTTGCTCCTGGTCCCAAATTGGTTATGAAATTTTTGCCTCCTCAGCCTCTAAAATTTGATCTTTTTAAAGTATGCTTTGTTTTGCCTATTGTAGTTTCCTTCTCATTCCTCAAATTTACTTGGGCTTTTTGAACTTGCTCTGTTATGTTTGGTGATCTTTCATTCATTCGCATTTCACAATACCCTAATGAGGCTTGCAAATCATTGAGAGTCATGGACTCCAAACCTTTATACTCTTCAATGGTTGTGACAACATAATCAAATTGACCTGTTAATGTGTGCATGATCTTCTCCATGATATCTTTCTCCATAATTTCATGACCATTATTTTTCAGCTCATTGATCAATTTTTCCATTCGTGAAAAATAATCACAAATACTTTCATCTTTGCCTTGCTCCATCAACTCTTTTTGGCTTTTCAAACCTTACAGTTTTGTTTGTTTAACTGTGTCTACTCCTTCACTCTTTGAGCATAATATTCCAAGCCTTCCTTGCTATTTTAACATGAAATATTTTTTTAAGAAACAACAACTCAACAGATTGAACTAGACTTTGTCATTTAATTAACGATCATGAAATAGTTGTTGTGATTCTTCGGTCGTCAGTTTTTCTTTTTCTACTAACCCTTTCTTCAAAATTTCACCATACTTGTTGCTTCTCAAATATAACTCCGTCAAGTGTTTCCACATCGTAATATTGTTTTTGCCATCAAACTTGAAAATTGATAATTGCATTGGTTAAACTTGTTAAACTTCAGTTGTTGAACTTGAAGCTATTTTGATCTAGTTAAGCACTTTAATTGAGCTTTGATACAAGTTGTTAGCAATTAAATTAATTATAATTGCCTAAAATAATTTTGTTAATAAAATACACACTTAAAATTTTATTAATCCTTCACATTACACAACTAGTTGGAGTTAGTTATCTTACAAAACTTTCGCACCTTTATTTCACTCCCTTTTCTTTTGACTTTTTGTATAATGCACATGTAATGGCCAAATGACCAGATTTATAGAGAAAACAAAGTCAGTTATTACCGACTATAATTGCCAACTTCAACTTCATTGTTAAGAGGAATTCAAAATCAATTTGCTTTGATATTTTAACCAAGTCAAATATAAAAATTTACAACTCGTAGTCTTTAAATATTAATTAACCCAAGTTTAATTTCTAACATGGTATTATGGACATGTAAAAATTGGTTTCTTTCAATATGCTTCAATTAATTAGTCCATTGCATTTCAAAAAAAAAAAATTTAATTAGTCCATTGCTATTTTTAACAGGCTTCCACTTTGATAGATCAGATGAGCGTTAGATTCGAAAGAGTCCAAGTCAAAAATTAAACGTACGTAGCGGCCTAGGCTAGCCAATCTATATTGGGCCGTTATGTGTCCAATAAAATAATCCACCCTTAGCGTATGAATCTTCTTTAGTTCTTCTCTTCAAAATCATTCTATAACGAAGTAAGTTGACGTAGTTCTAATGGTGAAAACGGTGGTCGGAGACGAAGCCCGACTCGGTTTAATCGAGGATCGCCTCAGTCAATCAAGTCTCACTTCTCAGGTCTTGTTCTTACATACATACGCTCTTTCTCTTACTAGAGTATACGAGAACGTTGATTAGCGTTACAGCTTTTGATTTAATTTACCAGGTGGGTCTGGTAATAGGGAAGCTGAGCTCCTCCTTAGACCGTGGTTTCGTATTCGATTTAGTGCCCACGCCCCCCAACGATGCCGGGGAGCCGCCTTGTTCCCTCATCGAGACCGCCACAACAACCAAAGACGACAAGAAAAGGGGTTCCAGATCTAAATCGCAGGCCCTCGATACCTCCACTTTGGTCATCGATAAGGATTGGGTCGCCGAGCATTCCCGTCAGGTGAAGTTCTCCTATTCATGTTGTTTATAGATTTTGAATATATATTTGTACCATTTGTATCTTTTTTTTTTTTTGAAAATCATTTTTACCTTATATTTTTAAGCAACTGCATTGGTTATAGGTTTCAAGAATGTTGCTAGGTGGCATGAATGTGGTTGGCATATATGTATGGGTTAGTGATAGCTCTTTCAAGAATTCTACCATAACCCTTTGCCAGGTATTTCTTTTGTCTTGTTAAAATGTCAACGAATTTATAACTTCTACTCTTATTACTGACGAACCATAATTATTGTTAAATTCCAGTTTTTCTTATCATCTTTTATTTAATGTTGGAATGTATTTATTGAATTGATACTTTGCACCTGATGTCATCGCTTTTGCAGACAGTGAAGGAAGTTGGGGAAGCTGCAGCCATCTCAGAGGCGGGCTGGGATGAAAGGTTGCTTATTCATATATGTTTTAGTCCAAGGAGGTATTTACTTGTCTGCATTCTGTGGACACACTTCAATTCTTACCCATATAACATGTTATCCTAATGAACTCGTTCTACTTCATGTTAATTCTGAATGATGAGTTAAAATGTGTAGGTGGACTTGTCGAAACTGCACTTTGTCTTCAAATATTACATCAAATAGCTTACGCCCTTGTGATTTCAAAATGGGAAGGGTTTTAAGCTCCCTACAGACCTTTAAGTGCACGTATAACTTTGAACTAAGGTAACTGCATTTTTAGCGCTCTCTCTCTCTCTTCAAATTTTCAAAATCTTTCTAAGTGATTCATGCATTCTTTCTGTGCATTGATGCACTGCAAGAACATATCTAGATGATGAAAAGTATAATAAGAAAATTTGCCACTGAATTCTGGCATTAAGTATGACAGGTAGTTATGATTATATAAAAAGATCTTGTTTATAGTTATAGATCTTGATAATCTTATAAAAGTCTTTGATGACCTTTCCTAGAAGCATTACTGAGTTAAAGATCACAATTACGATTATCTCTGTTATATTACTCTATTGCCGAATATTATGCTGTAGTTTTAATTTTGTCAGTTCATTGGTTATTGTTATAGTTGTTTGATATTCAAGAAGCAACGAATTGTTGGGACTAGATTTTCCAATGATTGAAACTCGTGTGTTAAGCTCTACTTTTCCAGGTTACCTATATTTCATGACAGTGCATCGGATGCTCCTTCGTTCAGTGCAATTCTTCGTCATGGAATTTCAGTTCATGCAAAAGAGCTGAGTGGTGCCAAGGCAATAATTGATGGCAAACTGGTGAGAATATGATTTGCTGTTTTAACCTTTGTAAATTTGTCAAGGACATGATTTTAGGGAATGAATCATCTTTGATGCTTGAATATGTCAACTGGAAAATGATTCCTAACAGCTTTGAGTTGTGAGATTTTGCAGTAAGATGGATTTGATGCATTATGTCCAAATGTTTCCAACCACTGTACCTAAGTTCAAAACTGATGCTTCTTAAATGTGGTCTGGATGGATGCTGGTGAAACATGAACTGCTAGTTATTCTTATTACACATATAGATGTCTGTCTGGACGTGTGAATAATGTTGTTGAAATATATTTTCACTTAAACATAGGCCTAGAACAGATAGTATGCATAATTTATGGCTTTAATACTGTGGGACAAAACTATTATAAGTAATTTATCTCGTGCTGTCTTCTCATATTAGTTATTTTCATCTCTTTGTGCTTTAGGTGGTTAGTGAAGACACTTGTACAACTGATGGTCCGCATGAAATTGAGTTACTGGTGCCATTCATGAAGGATGTATTGGTGGGAGGTGTGTTGGAAATTTTCGCAAGTCGTTCTTAGATGGTATATTTGGTGATCTGCATATGTTTTTCTTCAAACTTGTGATATTTTACCTGATTTTGTAAAGCAAGCAGCCAGAAAGATATTGCTGGGCTTATTCTCTTTGGTGGATCCATGTGCTCTTTTGCATACTTAAACCCTAAGGAATCAGTTTTACAAGCTACTGCTGATATAAAGGTGTTTACCGAGTTTCTCCTTAGCCCTAATTCTATCATATGATTGAGGTATCTTTCCTTGAACATATTATCAATAGCCTGTGCGGGATTGGTGCTTGTTCTTAGTCTTGGTTCTTAATAAACATGCATATTCAAAAAAAGTGAATAAGTAAACAAGAAAAAAAATTTCTAGTTCTACATATCTTGGTAAAAACATGTAAGCACTCCTATCTTGGCATTGAAAATATGACATTCTCAAATCAAATTGTGAGAATAGGATTTGACTTGGTAGTTCACTTATAGGAAAAAGCAGCAGATAGGTTTTTCATTTTTATGTTGACACTAATTGCTAATTAATTGGAGCTTGGAAAATTTTGAAGTTTCTTCTTTATTCTCATACCGTATAACTTGTTTCCTCACAAGTTCTTGAAACTGTACTAGCAGCTAGAGAAATGATATAGTTCTCAGTTGAATCTCTATCTATAAGAAGGTGATTTTGAAAATTCTAGTACGAAAATAGAATTTGTCACAGGAGTGCAATTACAAAATGTAAGAGTGTGCTTCCAACAAATTTAATGCTGCACAGCAATGTTGGCTATTAAATATGGGATTTTTTGCTGGATCAAATTAATTTACATTGCATGCCATTCATTAACCAACTGATAGTATATTTGGATCTTGAAATTATTCCAATATGCTTGTTTGTTTTATTTTCAGGATGATATCATCAGGAGTCTAAAAAGCAGACTCGATATTATATGTGATGAAGCAGATGGAGGTCTTGATCCAATTGATGGGAATAGCAAGGAATTAAACAAAGAGAAATTATCTGGAAAGCCTGTTTCAAAACTTGTTCCACACTTGTTGAGGTGTGTAAGAGCGTTTTGTTACATCCTTCTGCTCACAAAACATAAAGAACTTGAAATCGGTGATGCAACAATCTTTTCAATCATATGTTCAAAATTATAAATTCTGCTACAGGAATACTTGTGGTCTTTCATTTCCACGAAGAGTTTTCATTCCTTGGCTGGGGACTACATTTATCTGTGATTACTTGCAACAGTTTGAGACACTGGAGGTTTGTGAATGGGTTTCTTGAGCAAATTATTTTCATATTGTTTTGGGCACATGAAGTGCTCTATTCTCTAAATTCTTGTTTTTCTTTGATTTTGTTAGATTCTAAAAGATCATTGTACTGAGTTGATGTCCATTGATGTCCCGGCCGATTCATCAATAATTCTTCAACCTGAAGATGAGGCTTCATTATTCATGAATAAATCATTTTGGGATATTTCGGTCCCTCGCTATTCCACACCTAGCTCATCTTCCGAAAAGGGTGGAAAAGTTGATAAAAGAACTGCGGAAAGTAGTGGAAGACAGGCTTTTGGATTAAATCTATTGGCTGCTATCTTCTTCCTTCTTCTATCTGTCTTGCTAGGGTTTGTGTTTGTCAGGCAATCATAGCAAGTCTCATTTGATTTTGGTGAATAGTAAGTATTGTATGGGATGGCCATTCACAAATTTATTTCGTGCAAGTCTATGTTTAACAGTTGAGTCATAACAAATGGATCGAAAAGGATGCAATTGTGATAGTATCAGTTTCATTTGGATGAGCTTTGTATCGTTATTAGACGCCTTTCGTGTCGAGATTGCACAAAATTTCAGTAGAG
The DNA here is from genome assembly GCA_025629845.1 of Erythroxylum squamatum. Lineage (NCBI taxonomy): Eukaryota > Viridiplantae > Streptophyta > Magnoliopsida > Malpighiales > Erythroxylaceae > Erythroxylum > Erythroxylum squamatum. The sequence continues at coordinate 858 of JAOTBA010061912.1, read as the reverse complement.
CATTTACTCAGGTCACCACTTCTTTTGTTTGAGAAGGTTCTTGCTATGTGTATCTACATTTTCTTCTGAATGCTACTCAATTAACATTTGTACCAGTGTTTAAGGATCACGCTATTTTCAAATTCTAATGTACTGAAGAAAAAGGGAAACGTATATGAGAAATTCTAAATCTGCCATGACTAAAATAAAAACAATAAATGAAACGGTGACTCGACGGGCTTAGGTATCATATTTGGAGCTTTGAAGTTTTGCGTTGTACTAACACATGGTAATAAGCGCCTTTGTCCAAGTTAACTAAGAACCATGACCAATCACTTGCAATGTGCATGTTAAGAATCTAATGCGGCTAATCTCTCTGTCTTGCCGAAGAAAGAGATTAAGATATGGAGTCATCGGCCAAATGCTATGGAGTAAAGTCAGACAAATTAAGATATGAAGAAATCGGCCAAATGCTACTTGAAATGCATGTCTATACCCCATCAAAGAGACTAATCATCAAATACGCATTCTGAGGAGTAACTAGTATAACCTTCGCAACAAAAGCTTCCAATAGAGGAAAACATTTCACATCCAGAAGAAAGAGCATCATGTCAGAATGTTAAAAACAACTAAACACCGACTATTTTCGTTTCACTCAAACTCCAGAAAGAGCATCATGTCAGAATGTTAAAAACAATTAAACACCATCTCTTTTCGTTTTAATCAAACTTCATTTGTTTATACTAAACTTGGTTGGGTCGGTCGTGCTAGGCCCAAGCCCAAACTCAGAACGGCGACGTTAACCTAATTCCTACAGGTATTTACTATATAAACTCATTACCTCATCATGAAAAAGGTACGACTTTAGAACCCTCGTAC
>JAOTBA010061732.1:0-12082 GCA_025629845.1 Erythroxylum squamatum | reverse complement strand
TATAAATTAACTCATACAGAACAAGAAATGTATATACAAATATTTATCCAAAAATTACCTTATCCAATAAATAAAACAGTAGAAGAATTAGTTCTAATAAAACAAAATGCTAATTTTGTAGCTTATAATTTAAGAGGAGCTACTTCAATAACAAAAGAAGTCATTATCATCATCATATCCGGAAGTCTCGCACTGAAGCAGGGTCTGGGAGGGCTTGATAGTACGCAGCCTTACTCCTACATTGTAGAGAGGCTGTTTCCAGTAGACCCATATGCAAATATTACAAGGATAATAATGAAACAGGTTGAAAGAGTACATACGTAAAGACATAAAGATATCCAATTATGCTATTCTCAATACTCTGAAGTTCCTTAACAATATGAATGTGAATTTCCTACCTATCAAAAACAACAAAAATACAATAAATATAAATGGAGAAAATATCCTAAAAAACTCCCATTTAAACCATATAAAAAGTTTTTTAGAAGAAAAGCTTATAGACAATATAAACCAAAGAAGAAATATTCTCCTCAAAATAAGTCAAAATGTAAATATTGGTTATGTAAAGAAGAAGGTCATTATGTAAACAGTTGCCCAAAAAGACATCAAAATAAATTTCAAGAAAAAATTAATATTTTAAATTCAGTATTAAAATATAACTTAGAACCTATAGAATCAGAATATGAAACAGACCCAACAATTTCTTCATTATACCAATATGATCTCCAAACTTCAGAATCGACAACTGAATCTGAATACAACATTTATTCAAGTAATTATTCAGAATAAAATAGTTAATGCTTATATAGATACATGCCCTACTATTTGTATAGCCTCTAAAACATTACTAAACAGTTGGAAAAAATTAAACAAACCTCTACAAATAAGAATAGCAGATAAAAAGCATTAAATCTATTTGGTATGCAAGTTATTATAATAATATTATTATTGAAAATTATACTTTTATAATACTATCAATATACTAACAAGAATTAGGATTATCATTGATTTTAGGAAACAATTTTCTTAAATTATACAATCCCTTTTGTCAATATTTACATTATATAACTTTAAAAAAACCAATAATAAATTCTTTAAATGAAAAATCTATCATTCTTAAAATCCTTATATATCATACAACTTATTATAAAACTTTACAACTTGTAACTAAAAAATTAAATCAATTACAATTTTACCTTCTTAATAATTTAACTCTACAGAACAAAATAGAATCTTTAATAGAAAAAATATGTAGTGAAAATCCACTTGACCCTATAAAAATATTAATAACCAATTAATTGAAATAAAATTAAAAGATCCTACAAAAGAAATTAATATTGAAAATAACATAGCATATACACAACAAGATGTACAAGAATTTATTATTGAATGTTCGGAATTATTACAAAAACAATTAATCTAACCTAGCACAAGTAAACATTCAGCCTCAGCCTTTTATATAATTAATCATTCTGAACAAAAATATGGTAAAAGAAGAATGGTAATTAACTATAAAGAATTAAATAAAGCTACTATAGGAGATGCATATAAATTACCTTGAAAAGATTATATTATTATTAGTTGATTAAAAGGACACCATTGGTTTACTACACTAGATGCAAAACTAGGATATTGGTAATTAAGATTACACGAAAATACGAAACTATTAAAAACCTTTACTTGTCGGCCACAAAAACATTACCAATGGAATGTATGACCCTTTGGATTAAAACAAACCCCTGGAATTTATCAAAGATTTATGGATAACAACTTAGAAGGATTAGAAGAATTTTCATTAGCCTATATAGATGATATTGTTATTTTTTCCAATAATGGAAAAAATAAAGACGATCATTTACAAAAAGTAAAACAAGTCTTATCTAGATGTCAATATAAAGGATTAATTCTAAGCAAAAAGAAATTAAACTAGCACAACAAAATATTGAATATTTAGGTATAGAATTTTATAATGGATTTCTCAAATTACAACCTAACATTCTTGAAAATTTACATAATTTTCTTGACACATTTAAAAATATAACTGAGGTTCAAAATTTTTTAGGATTATTAAATTATATGTCTGATCAAGGATTTCTTAAAGATCTAGCTAAAGTCGAAGAGTATGTTAATGACTTCTAGAGAGTCCACTTATAAGATAATTCGCCGATACCCAAGGGACCAAGCCAAATTGAGTCCCGAGTTGAGTACTGAGATTGATGATAATAATTTTTTATTGGCAGGTACCCGGGGACTCCTCCAGCGTACGTGGGACGTGAAGCTCCAACACGTGTATCGGGAAGGCAATCAGTGTACTGATCATTTGGCCACCCTTGTAGTTCTGACCACCCCAGGCATACATATTTTTCAAGAGCCCCCTGTGTCAGTCTTGGCTCTTATCCACAGCGACATGCAAGGAGCAATGTACCACAGGACATTGCAATAATTAGTTTTTGTTAGTTTTCAATCCCTTGTATAAAAAAAAGATCTAGCTAAAGCAAGAAAACAGTTACAACTTAATGTAGTACAAAAACTTAATGGATGTGGATTGATGAAGATACAAAAACTATCAAATTATTAAAAAATCTTTGTAAAGATTTACCGACATTATATAATTATAATGCTAAGGATACATTAATTGTACAAATAGATGCAAGTATTGATATATGGGCTGCCTGCCTTTTGGCACAACCACCCATTCAAGGAAATATCTTTTATGTAAATATATCAATGGGACTTTTAATCCCACTGAAAATAAATATCCTATTCATGAAAAGGAAACACTTGCATGTATTAAAACATTACAAAAATGGAAAATTGGTTTATTACCTGCTGAATTTCATATTCAAACAAATTTTAAATATTTATGTGGATTCACGAGATATAACATTAGAACTAATTATAATCTAGGGAGATTGATTAGATGATAGTACAATTTTCAAATTAATTATATCAAATCTTTTACTAACAGTATTGCAGATATATTAATAAGAGAATGGAAATAACTATCCTCAGCTTGAAGGAATCACTCCTTAAAAAAGAAAATGAGTTAACTGATCTTCAACACAAGTGGGCACTGTATCAAGAGAAATCAATCAATTACGAGCCACTATTACTCTTCTTGAAAAACAAATATCCAATCACCAACCACCAACTCCAAATATCCAATTAACCAATGTCCAAATACCAAACATTCAACATATAACAACTCAACAAATTATCTAGACACCTTTACCCCTTTCTCAGAAAAAAGATGACTTCAAGGAAACTAAGCCATATGTCATTTTTAATGGACCTATGGCCGGTATCTATGATGAATGGCATAAAGTTGCTATTCACATCACAGGTAAGTCTTCCATTATTCATCGAAGCTATAACACTCGTATTGTAGCGTCCCCTTTCCATAGGGTACATACCGGGACACCTGGAGGACATTCCAGTATATAACCTACGATAACGACACGCTACGATTAATCACTACATTTACTTAACATAGCATCATCTATCTTTATTCTCTTATAAACATCATAAGACAAGTCACGATATTTTAAAGCCAAATTTCCTCATTTCATTCCATAAAAAACTGAATGTCAACAATGTATCTTTCAACATCCATACTTATACAACATCATAGCTTAATACAAAAATGCTACATGAAAGAGGAAATACACAAAATCTATCTAATCTGTCCAGACCCACCTGACCGACCTTTGAGTCGTTTCTTCTTTTTCCCCAAAGTACAAGTCTACACTACTTGTAGCATCCCTCAGTAGCTAATGTCATCTCTCAGTCCTGAAAAGTCAACGTTGCAATTTTAGTGAGTTTTGCGAACTCAATGAGGTAACCATCATTGATGGTTTACTCAATTCATCAATCACATCAATACACGTAGCATATTATTGACATATTTGCATACTCATAAAATATCACCTTTCACTTTCAGAATAATCATAATGGTCATTTCATTTATGTAAAAATACACATATCAAGTATAAATGCAATGCACGTGAGACTCACTTTTATTTATTATTGTCGTTGTGATCGAGTGCCTCTTTACTAGCTCATATCCCTTAGTGGATACCAAGCTGTGTCAAATTATGTCCCATATCCCTTAATGGATACTGGGTACATTCATAACCGAGCCTGAGGCTTTAATCACAATATGAACTTTAAGCTCTTTATACTAACAACTCCGGTCACAACTTCCTTTATCTTACATGCACTCATCTATTGAAATGCTTCACATATCATATTCTCAATCAATCACATGCTTGCACATTCACATTCAAATCACATTTTTCCATCGAACTCAAGGTCTGGCATTCAACATCATTGTTGAGTAACATATATTCCGTCACATTCACATACAAGTAGCACTTCAATAACTCATTCATATATCACAATCATCGGACCTTCATTGTTTGGAATCAATACAATCAATTCACATTCATTCAATAAGTCAAACATAATATAAAACAAACAATTAATTGAGTGAGACTGTCTAGGTTACTCACAAGTCACTCTCGGAGCTACTACTTGGAAGTTCCGGCAACGTCTGGATGTTGACGTTCTAGTTGCTCCTCTATACCAAATAACATACACATATCACAATTTGCATAATTACAAATATTTATTAATACACATGTATGTATATGAAATATGCACAATGCATGTTCATGACAATCCCGGGTATCACTCTATCTTTCTCGTCATGAGAACATTCATTTATCTAAACTCACATGAGAATCATTTATACTCGTGGTTTATACTTCAATAAAACCCTCAGAAACCCCATTCCTAACTCATTTGTATGTCTAGACAAGAGGTTATAGGCAAAAGAAGAAAGGATGCAATCTTCTTTTTTGTTTAACTTAATTAGAAGTAAGTCACAGGCATGTAACCAAATGCACGCCTATGCACAAGCAAGTCACCGCTGTGTGCCTTAACTCACGGCCGTGCACACCCACTAACAAATTCCCAGATTTTCCAAGACACACTTTTAGATCTACTATTCATTAAATCAGAAAATGAAAATGAAGTCATTTGGCAATACTTTCTTCTAGAAAATTGTTCTACCATCTCTTAAGTTTCTAATGATACCAAAATCATTCAATTTGGTTCAAAAATCTAAAAGTTATACCCCAAACATTTCAGACTATTCATAAACTCAAATAGCATTCTATAATCAACTTTAATTCAAAATCTGGAATTATAGAGATAGAATAAAATTCGGTCTCTTTAGAAAATTTGTAGTCCTATGTCTCTAGTTTATCCCAAATAAAAAATTATTCCATTCGAATAACTACAGAAGAAGATATCTTCAAAATACCGAAACAAGTTTAATGAAAATACTCCAGTCATTAGTTTTCTAGGATTCTCGTCATTTTGTCCCACATTTATCACTCAGTCTCTCTTGATTGATTTCAGATGGCTAAGATTTTTGGTGGAGATGTAGAATAGTGTGTTACGAGTCTAATGGTTCAAGTCCCATGTCATTTGGAGGTCGGAAGAAGGAGATATAGCCAAAAGATCGAAGGATGTTGCGTCAGCCTAGCGACTTACAAAGTTGCGATCGTGCTGAACTTTGAAGGAAAGTTGCGATCGTGTTTTATCTTCTCTTCCAAAAATGCTCCGAACCTCTGCACTTTTTCTTCTTCTTTCTTTTCTTAAATTCTTACTTTTCTAACTTAACTCATCCCCAATTTTTGACTCCTATTTAATTAAAATCATTCACAAACAACTTCAAATTCCAGATTAAAACACATACATCCAAAATAGAAAATTCCTTTCCTCATTTTCTTCATGTTCTGAGTTTCTTCTTTCGTTCTCCTGCACTTCCCTTTTATGTACATTCTCCATTTTCATTTCACCTTTTCAACTCCCATTCAGCTCAACACATTCACAAACAAATCAAAAACCACGATTACACACAAACATCAAAACAAAACCTCATTCACGTATATCACCATTTTCGGTATTTCTCCATTGCTGCATTTTTTTTCCAAATTTTTTATTGGAGTCTTTCATCTCCATCAACACTTTCATTTCATCTTAACTTTTCATTTTAATCCTATTGAAAGCACGACATCATCTCACTCTATGTTTTCCTTAACTCTAAACCTATGTTTGTTCATTTCTAAAAACACCCAGAAATTTATATGAACAACTGTAAGAAAGAAAACAGAGCATATGTGAATATCAACTTTCTTAAAATTTGGCATTAATCTCTTAAATATTTTTGTTGCTCTTTCAACTCCAAAAATCCTTTTAACACTATTAACTCTAGAAATCATTTTAACACTATCTTATAACATTTTGATCCTCAAAACACACAAACAAAAATATCAATATCTCATCCTATATCTATGGTATACATGAAAAGGTCCATTTTTCTCTAATTCATGACATGCCAATGAATAACCATTTTTGTTTCATAAAACCACAACTCTAAAGGATTTACACAATACTTACTTGATATTTCTCCAAAATCTGTAAAAGCTTAAGAAGCCCTAAACTTCATGCAACTCACGTACACCATTGTAAGGGCTAGCAAGTTTCGGGTTTTTTCTTCAGAAAACTGAAGTTGGGAGTAGCAAACAAATAGATGAAAACAAGGTTTAACTTTGGTGGAGTTTTGATGAAAAACTCTGTGTCAAAGAAAAACTTGAGAAAGAAGCTACGAGGAAGATGAAGACAAGAATACAGTACTTGGTTTTTCAAATGAAATTGTATAGAAAAAATTTGAACTAGATAGGTGACACTTGTCACTTATCTAACACCTATGGCTCTAACTAAGTTCTTCTTGAACTAGTTCCCAACTAACTAGTTCTTATTAACTAGTCCCATAACTCTCATCCTTTCATTTCAATTATCACCAAAATTTTCAATATCAATAACTCACAAATTCTAAAATCAACTCCAAATTTTCAAAGATCATTTTCAAAAGTCTCCAATATCATTTGGTTTCTTATTTCTATTTTCCATTCACAATTTACTCGTCAAGCGACATTTTTTTCCTAGCCTAATAATATCCAACCCTTTCGGAAATTATTCCTAAAATTCACCAAATTCAAAATTAACAGTTACACTCTCCAAATAAATTTTCAATGCAACAAATTCACAATTCTCAATAATATCACATTTCGCAATTCAATATACCCGAAATTATCAATGAAAGCATGTACAACTATTTTCATGTGAAAAATTTTAATGTTCACGTGTATGTGTATATTATATAATGCATGAATGTGAAATGCATTTTCTAATCTCTCATATTTACTATTTTAGCATCCACGTGAGTCACGGGATGTTACACGTATTGAAGTAGAAAAAGCCTTAGCAGAATTTAGAGAGCCTTCTTTACGACCTCAATATAAACAAATCCTTGAAAAATAATCAATCTCCTCTACAATGAAAACCCTTGGAAAACCCATTAACATGGAAAATCAATTCCATCCCTACTAAAGTTCTCAAAGAAGAAATGAAAAAGATAACCTTTGAAATATTTTATGACTGTTTTCAAGCATTAAATAATTGGGAAGAATATCAGAAAATATTCCAGTATTACCCGCAGAACCGAGGACGTTACAGACCAAAAGTAATTATCTTCCCTAAAGCAGATGCACTCACCATTTTTCTCTTCTTTCAAAGTGGATTAGTGAATACCATTTACCTAACCAATTTAGCCATCCTTTCAGAATTTCCCGCCGGATTTATTCTTGCAGTTAAAAATTACAAGGAGAGATTTGCTAAAGAAAGAGAAATATTTATTAAAGTATTTAGCAGCTATCTTATCTTTAAACAGGCAGAGACCCTCAAGGAAGCAGATGTACAGTTATCCCGCTTAGCATATATATAAATTGGTATCAGTAATGGCATGTACCCTCCTATTGATGACCCTCCAAAATATGAATTTCAATTGGATCTCATTAATCATTTCAATCTTCACTCTCTCGAAGGAGTTTATCAATAAAGTCTCAAAATTACTCAGGAAACTAATCAAATTAAACTACAGAGGCGTCAATATGTTAATAACCTCTGCATACAAAACACCCATTTCCAATGAATCATTCAAATCATAAAACAGTTTGAAGCATCTTTTTCAACAACTTCTGGAGTATTCGGTGAATTATCTAATCAATGGAAGGAGGCCATCTATCAACAATTACGACAACACTCACAACACCACTATAATTATTGTCCTTCCACATCACAGAAAGAAAAAGAAGGTGGAGACCGAGATAATAGCTCTTCAGTGGATGCCATCATTGAAGAATAAAGAAAAAGTTAAAAGCAGATTCCTCCTGTCTGCCATCAATTTCAATTATGTAATTTTACTATTTATCATGTGAAGTAGGCAAGTCAATTATCAACCAAACAATAAAAGCTGACTCCTTAGGAATCCACTTTTTCTTTCTTTGTGCTTTCCTCGTTTCTATATAATGTAAGCTTTGGGTATAACTTAGTGTGAAAAAATAAAATCCTAGTTTCCATACTCCTGTCCAATCTCTAAACTTCTCGCTTTTGCCTAAGATTTGGCGTTTAAGAGAAAACGAGACAACAAGGTCTGTTTACTTGCGTCTTTATCTTTTCATCATTTATCATCTATTTTTATTTAATAATTATTTAATTTTTAAACTAGTTATTATCTTTTTATATGCTAGTTTAACTTATTAAGATAGCAACATTCTTATAGATTTTCTTAATGATTGTTTGATCTATAAATTTAACAATATTCTTATCAGCTTTCTTCTTAATAAAACTTATTATTAATCCCTATTTGTGCTATTTGTAGATCGATTCATTTATTAATAATACATATGGAAACCAAAATAAACATTAGTTAGCAATGCACCAAAACATTTACCTCAACATATATCTTTCTTATGTCTATTAATGCTTCTACGAATACTCTTTAGATATTTCAAAATATTATTAATAATCACACAACTTTATATCATCAAGAAAAAGAAGAAATCAAACAACTTTATAAACGTTTTCAAGAACATTACACCTAAATATTGAGATTATGTATTTTGAAAGTTTAATATCTCAATATAAAAACAAAAAAAGATTATTATGAAGAAAGATATAATTATTTACAATTTTTCATTAATAATAATAGATTAATATCTATTAATAAAAACTTGATATTACTACGAATCTCTATAATTCATATAGTCAAGATTTACAAAATACCAATAATCTATTGACCAAACATAAAAGATTTTTTCATTAATATATCAGAAATAACTATAGATAATATCTTAGATATAGATACTTTAGAATTAATTGAATCTACTGGAATTTTTCATATTAATAAATTATTATCAAATGAAAAGCAAAAACAAATTGTCAAAACATAATTAAATCTTAAAGCTAGACAAGATATTAATCATCATCTCATTAAAAATATATTAAATCATAAAAATATTATTTATTATGGAAAGATAATTCATGAAACACCTATCAGAATAGACCAATGTAATGGACATATCCGTATAAATCTAACAGATCAAGAACATATTTATAAACAATTACAAAAAAATTCCAGATGAAAAATGACATCAAATAGGATATATACATCTATCTACTATTCAAATTTTATTAAATTCTAATTTCCAAGAAGGAATAGATTCTCCAATACGAATGGCTATCATAGACGAACACATAAATAATTTAAACGACTAAATAATAGCAATAATGAATGAAATTTTAGCTTATGGAAAAAAATTTTAATACTCATTTAAAGTTAGGAATCCCTTTACAATCACTTAATTTATATGAAACTATTACTATTGCTTATAAATTTTATAGAGAAAATTTAATGACAATAGGACAATACCCTTTTTCAATTACTTATCAAATTAGTTATACTTTATCTAATTCACATCATAGTATTGAATTTAAAAATACAAATAAAATTTAAATTAACTAATTATTTAATGATGTAGCAAAGTAGGTACTCATTTAAGGACTAATTTACGAGGAATACTAGAAATAAAATATCCGATTAAATTATTATAATCATCTGCTCCACAATTATCTTTATATGAAAACAAACCCTTTAAAGAAAAATCTCTATTAAGATCACAATCTGTAAGACTAGAAAGACCTATTAGATTTACTGAACTAGGAATAAGATTAGAAAAACATTTTAGAATCACTTAACCAAAAGTAATAATTGAGAAAGAAGAACTCAGTCAAAAACAACGTCTAAACAAAGAAATAATTACTATTAAAATCAACTTAAAGAATTAACAGAACACCTTAAAAATACTTTATAAATGTTACTAAAAAATTATCTTAATTATTAGATAAACAAATAAATATTGAAATTCAATTAAAAGAAATAATTGCTATTATACTACCTTTACTTCAAAATTATAATGAATTTAATAAAAGTAAAAAATCATTAGAACAAAGTTATGAAAAATTATCCAAAATATTGGATCCTATAGATGAAAAACTTGATAAAATGCTAAAATTAATAGTAAACTTAAAAGAAATAATGTCTGGGTCTAAATCGTTTTGAATATTATCGAAAGGATAATAAAATTAGAAAATTCCCTACAGAATACACACCAAAACACATAACCTTAGGATCAGATGGAATTTTTAATTTATATTATGTATTATCACCAGAAAATTATTAATAGAATGGTCTAATAGATTAGCATTAGTAATACAACTATAAAAACCTTTTGAAGGATTTAAAAGGATACAAGATAATTTTCAGCAGAAAAGCTTGTGTATTGCGTATTGAGTTTGAGAACATATATACAGAGTTGTTGTAACAAACTGAATGCTAAGAATCTATAATGATATACACAAATAATATGAATAATACAGTATCAATGTAGATCTACGTAACAGCTAGATACTAACTAACTCCTATTACGCCCCCGCAAGATGAAGTCACATGACGTAACACTCATCTTGGTCCGAAAAGCTTCAAACTTGTGTCTGAACAATGGTTTGGTCAAGGCATCTGCAATTTGATCTAGTGTAGAGATGTGGGAGACATTTAGATGATGGTTTTGCACCTGCTCTCGAACAAAGTGGTAGTCCAGAGCAAGATGTTTCATCCGGGAGTGAAAGACTGGATTAGAGCAGACGTACGTAGCTCCTAAATTGTCACAGTAAATCGTTGGTTCTACCGGGCAGTGAACATGAAGTTCTCAGAGAATATTGTGAATCCACATGACTTCTGCACCGGTGTTTGTGACTACACGATATTCAGCTTCGGTTGATGATCTAGCAACTGTGCGTTGACGTTCTGAGCTCCAAGAAATGGGGCTGCCTCCAAGATAAATAACATAAGCAGACGTAGAGGTTTTGGTGTCAGCGTCTCCTCCCCAGTTGGCATCACTAAATGCTTGAAGGCGAAGGTGTTTTGGTCGATGCAGTTGGAGACCGAAGGCATGGGTATGTTTGAGATACCGAAGGGTGCGTTTCAACTGTTGAAAGTGAAGTGTAGTGGGCTTATGCATGTATTGAGATAGCTTGTTGACGGCAAAGTTGAGGTCAGGTCAAGTCAGAAGGACATATTGTAAGGCGCGCATCCGCTGGTGCTGATCCGTCATCCAGCTTGAGGGTGGTTGATGTATAAATGGGAGTGGTACAAGGATTGCAATATGCTATATGAAATTTCGTAAGTAAATCATGGATAAAACGTTGTTGTGAGAGGAAAATGCCATCAACATTAGGTATTAGTTCAATTCCAAGAAAGTACGATCGAGTGCCCATGTGTTTAAGGGAAATTTTGCTGGATAGTTCTTTGATAAAGGCATCAAGTGCAGTCTGAGAGATTCCGGTGAGGAGCAAGTCATCCATATATACCAGAAAATACATAGTAATCCCTCGGCAGTGATATATTGATTGAGCCAAGTTTACATTATAAATTGGCTGCATTTTAATGACTGTTTATGCACTCTTTGACTCCTAATTGATAACTTTTGTGCTTAAATTGGTTCCTTATAATGAGCTTTTGTAATTTGCAATTTGTTAGTAAATTGTCACAATTTGATATTGATTCCTCTATAATTTTCCTAAGGACAATTGATACTGCAAAATGCTATTTTAT
>JAOTBA010061635.1:0-12092 GCA_025629845.1 Erythroxylum squamatum | reverse complement strand
CTGCAACATCCAGCCTCAACAGAATCCGGCTGAACCACAAAGTAATGTTTTATATCTTTTTGGTTAGGTCGGTCGTGCTAGGCTCAGGCCTAAGCTCAGACATAGACGACCCATTCATAGATGGTGACCTAAATCTGGCAGGTATTTACTATATAAGTTCACTGTTTCTTCATGAAGGAGATATGACATTAAAACCCTGATATTCTCTATTCATAGCCACCAGAAACTCTTACGAAAAGATTAACTTGAACGTCGGAGGGGCCTGTCGATACTTAACCTCCGGCGTGCCTTTTATTGTTTTGCATGCACTTTTTAGCTAAAGTCACTCAGACTCATGGATCAAAACAACGACGTTCAACCCATCAAATTCAAGCAAAACCACTTTTGACATAAAGTTATTTCATTTGATTGTGCTTTTTGATACGAACTTTGTCGTAATGTTTATGGAGTCTTTAACCAATATTATTCATATTATATGAATTGATATAATTGTTCATTATTATACGATATAAATTTTAATATTTTAAGTAATTAATATTATTCCTAATTTTATATTTATATAATAATTAAAATATATGAGAAATAATATTGATATAAATAAATATTACTTCAAATTTATCGATAACATTCCGGTTGATGCACGCATTTCAATACATAAAAGTGTGTGATAAGGCCTGCGGGCGCAATTTCAACAGGTAGTCGGGCGGACATTATAAAAAAGTTGCAACATAGATCCACGTGACGTCAGTTTCCACTTTAAGGTCTCGTCAATTTGCCTCGTGACTCGGCAAATCACCAGTGCTTTTCTCTTTCTCCACAGATAATTGACGGACATAGCCCTTCGTTCTTCGCACAGATGGAGGGCAAAATTGTATTTTCAAATCCCGTCGCGTGCCAGGATACAGTTCCCAAATTGGCCATTATCCAATTATTGTAATAAAACAAAGATCCTCGCAACCCATTAGACTAACTTCGGCTTGTCTCGGTTCTGAAGTGCTCAAGAGAGCTCAAAAGAAAAGACTCCATGGTGATGGTTGCGTCTCTCTATTAAATTGAAGTCCGATCACTTGACTGTTTCTAGCTCGAGTCATTCCTTATCTACCCTTCTCTCCGTTTCTCTGTCTCTTCCACAAATCAACTCCTATTTCTCCGTCAGGTTGTTACTCACTTTCTAGTTTCCATTTACAGTACTGTTTTCTGTTTACCTTCTCTGAAAAATCGACATTTTGTTAAGTTTTTATTGTGCGCTTAGCTTATTTTGGTTTTGGATTGTGATGGTATCAGACATGTCAATCTTGGGTCGGAGAGGAATTCATTACTTGCATAAACTGAAAGCTGCGAACATACCGGCTGAATTGATAGAGAAGGGCCAAAGTCGGGTTATAGATGCTTCTCTTACGCTTATTCGAGAGCGAGCGAAGCTCAAGGTATGGCTTTTGGGACTTGGTTGTAGGAAAGAACACGACGGGTCTTAAAATTTTTGAGCTTTTCGTTTCAAATCGTTGAAAATTTGGAACTTGATTGCAGAAAGTTTGTGTTGATTTGTTGTTTAATGTTGGCTCCCAGGGTGAGCTTTTGCGCACTCTAGGAGGTGCTAAAGCTACTTCGACCCTTCTTGGGGTTCCTCTGGGACATAACTCGTCTTTTCTTCAAGGACCAGCTTTTGCTCCTCCCCGAATTAGGGAGGCCATATGGTGTGGTAGCACAAACTCAACCACTGAAGAAGGTACCGAAAGAAGTTTGTCTTTTTTAAAAGCATGTGTATGTCTTGTTCGATTGCTTTATGTCAGTAATGGACATCCATGAAGTGTGTTTGATAGTCTTCCCATGCTCTGCGCAAGAGCTCTAGCGTCGGTTCATCTGAGACCTTAAATCTGGGGAGGGTATTGATCAATGCATATTTATGTTCTTATTACGCCTGAAATAAAAGAAAAGGAGATTGATCAAATAGTACCAAGAATTTGGTTGAGATATTAGGTGTTTAACAGCCTTTCATGTGTGCCTGATCATGATCAGAATGACGCATTTGCTCATGATCGTATTTTGCGTGTCTTTATATATAGGGAAAGTCTTAGATGATCCGCGGGTGCTAACGGATGTTGGCGATGTTCCTGTCCAAGAAATTCGAGATTGTGGTGTAGAGGATGATAGGCTCATGAAAGTTATAAGTGATTCTGTCAAGCTGGTGATGGAAGAGGTGATTGCTGTTTTCTGTATAATAAAAATCTGAAGGTGTTTTTTTCGCTGTGTTTGTAAATTTTTGTCTGTGTTTATGGGATGGTGTCCACTGCAGGTTCTCTTTAACCAGCTATTCCTGAGAATTTGTATTATACCTTTGTACCTTAACTTTGGTTGCAATGTCTGCCTTGTTATGTTTTCATTGTTTTAGTGCCTTTTCCTTTAATTGGCCTGATAATTTATGCTTCAGGAACTCAATTAGTTCTTCTAAATTCTATTCGCTCTTAGGATTGGTTAGGACCTATTATCAGTGATGTTTTCTGATGATTGAATTCTCAACCAAGTTGGCTAAATTTATATGGGAATTTATGTTGACCCGTATATTGTAGAAATTTATCTGTCGATATGATGGTTTTAAACCTTTTCCCGGAGCAAATTAGTTGAGCTGAAAGTCTCCAATAATGGCTTGTATTGCTCCTCAGAATGAGCAATAGTCTTTCCAGCAAAGCTGGAGTTATTGTTTACTTGAAAGTCTCGGGTTTTCCAGGATACTTTATATTAAACAGAAGTCAATGTTTTACTGCTTTCTCAGGCTCCGCTAAGGCCATTAGTTCTTGGGGGTGACCATTCAATATCTTTTCCAGTGGTAAGAGCTGTCTCAGAGAAGCTTGGAGGCCCTGTGGATATTCTTCATCTTGATGCTCATCCTGATATCTATCATTCCTTTGAAGGCAACAAGTATTCTCATGCATCTTCATTTGCCCGGATAATGGAAGGCGGTTATGCCCGGCGGCTTTTGCAGGTATATCTTTAACTTTGTTCTCTCCCATCGCCTGAAGGTTAGCAACTAAACAGATGTTTGAGGATTTACATCCATGATATCTTCCTCAATTTCATCAAACGTTTGTTACTAGTGCTATTAACAGCGAAAACTCGAACTTGTGACAAAGAATGACAATCTTGTTTAGGAAAGAGAAATCTTTACATCATGAGCATATATCATCCACCTTTTTTTCAATATTGGTATGATCTATTAGGAGATTCATGTATTCTTCAAGTACATCTGTACCATCTCTTCCTTCATATTTTTTCATTCACAGAGACAAACATCTAGTTCCTATGTCATGACGAGAACTGATAAGATTGAGTTGCGTCTTATACTAAGGCTGCGATGAGAAATGTTAAAACCGTACATTGTGTTTACCGGCATATTATTTTTTCAGGTGGGTCTAAGATCAATAACTGAAGAAGGTCGTGAACAAGGCAAAAAATTTGGTGTAGAGCAATATGAAATGCGCACATTCTCAAGAGATCGCCACCATTTGGAAAATTTGGTCTCTCCACTCTCTCTATCTGTCCATATATTTGTGTTTCTTGCTTGAGTAGGCTATTTGAGCTTTGACTAAACCATCTTCCGTGAACAGAAATTAGGGGAAGGTGTAAAGGGTGTGTACGTCTCTATAGATGTTGACTGTCTTGATCCTGCATTTGCTCCTGGCGTATCTCACATAGAAGCCGGTGGCCTCTCCTTTCGAGATGTTCTAAACATCCTTCATAACCTTCAAGGTGATATTGTTGCGGCTGATGTGGTCGAATTCAATCCGCAGCGGGACACGGTGGATGGCATGACTGCGATGGTTGCTGCTAAATTGGTAAGAGAAGTGACTGCAAAGATGTCAAGATAACAAACTTGAGCCTCCCTGTCAAGACCTCCATAGTTTATGTATTATGGTTCTCCAGGGTTGGTGCTTATTCGCATTACTTGAGTGACCATATTTAGGCTACTTAATAAAGCACTGGTGAGCGAGCTTGTGTTATGTTTAGGGCATTAGGTGTTTAAATTTAAACACACTTGAGAATGAACATGTCACATGACTGAAGAATTTTATTGGCATTTTTTTTTTTTGCAAGAGAAAAAGGTTAATCCATATTCCATAGTCTTATTAGAGAACATTAAAGTTTGTTTAATTTTTAAATTTAATTTGAATTAACTAAATTAAAATTAATAATTTATTATAATTATTTCAAATTTAAACTTTTTAATTATCTTATATTTAAACTAATAATTTGCTGTAACTATTTTATATTATTAATTTGAGTTAAATTTAATTATATTTATATTAAAAATGTTTAAAGTTGGGACTGAAGAGTTGGCACGACCATCTCAACCAAACTCGATTGGTGAAAACGGATTTGGGTTTTAATTTTGGGCTTTAATTCATACCTGATTGAACTTGGGTGTTTTAAAATGAATACTGGTCGGGCCTAGCCCCATATTGCCACGTCTAGTACCAAAAGTTGGGGTCCAGTGCAGTGAAGGTGCTTAAACGCTGTCGTCTTGGACCTTTGTCCCCTCATTTCATCTACCGGTGTTCTGCTGGTGGAACTCCTCCGGGGCTCTAAGAATGTGGTCTTCACTGCTGACACTGTCTTCTACAATTTCCCGCCTAAATTGTCTTCAGAGACCTCCGACATTTCCATTCTATTTAACCTCTTTCAAAACCCTGAAGTTCCATGGCCAAGACCTCCGACCCCTTTTGGCGCCACTCGGTTCTCGGGCTATTTCTTCATTTCCCGCCTTCTCCACTCTCAAGAGTTACAGTTCTTTTAATTCTCACGTTGAAACTGTCAAAGATGATTTGATTGTTCTCGGCATCGAAACCAGTTGCGACGACACTGCAGCTGCCGTCGTACGTCTCTGAAAGTTCCCTTTTTCTGTTCTTCACTATCTTTTTTGTTAATTTTCTCTATTTCCCATTTTCGCAGTTATGATTTGACGACCTCTTTTTGTATTGAATTTCGCGGGTTTTGGTTATTTCTCACGGTTCTTGATTGTAGGTGAGAGGGAGTGGTGAAATTCTCAGCCAAGTCGTGGCTTCTCAGGTACACGTACATATTGTGTTCCGGTTTCCCTTTTGTGTGACACGTAGAATGTGTCTTCTGAAAAACATTTCATAATGTTTCTTTTATTACCATGAATTCTTAGTTATATTTGTGATGGATGATTTTGTTATATGTCATAGCTTATCTGTTATTTAGGCAGTATTAAATCACTCCTTTGAGTCCTTTCACGATAGCTCATCGTTATTGTTTTCTAATAATCATGAAGGCAGATCTTCTGGCAAAGTATGGGGGTGTTGCTCCGAAAATGGCAGAAGAAGCTCATTTGCAAGTAATTGATCAGGTCTCATTGCTACAACTTAGATTTTCTATATTACCTTAGAAATACTTATGTGGTTGTCCTTAGCCAGTTCTAAATGCAATTAAGGAAATTAACCGTATGAATAATAAGTCACGTGTTGATGACGATGATGATTGCTTCTAAATATGCAGTTTTCATCATATCATGTTGCAGGTTGTACAGGAAGCACTGGATAAAGCTAATTTAATAGCGAGTGATCTAACTGCAGTTGCTGTTACAATTGGTCCTGGTTTAAGTCTTTGTCTTCGTGGTAATTTATTTTCTAGGGTCTTTTTTGGGGTATAATGGTATTGCATGAAGTCTGACGAGGCTTCTTAGGACAAATTCGTTTCCATTTGTTGCAGTTGGTGTGAGGAAAGCTCGTAAACTTGCTGGAAGTTTCAGTCTACCTATCATTGGTGTCCATCATATGGAGGCTCATGCTTTAGTAGCGAGGTATAGAAGACTGTTATGGGGTAGATAATATAAAACTTGTTTGCCACTATGAGTCTGATATGAATGCACAGAAACCACATTTGTTCTCTATTACGATGCTGGGCTATGCTTATCGTTCCATTCATACAAATTGTCTACATTGTATGCTTATGCTCTTAATTTCAGGTTAACTGAACGGAAGTTGCAATTTCCTTTCATGGCTATGCTTATTTCAGGTAAGAATGTGAGATCTTTTCCATCTATCTCTTCCTTTTTTCGAGTTTAGCAAAGGGGTCAGTAGTAAGAATTTGTATGTGAAGATGAATGATTGATAGTGTACAACTTGATGTCACAAGATGTTGGAATCAAGGTAAAAATGTGTTTGAAGTAAATGGAGACTGTAAAGTCTTTCCATTTTGTTCAAATTATTTCCTAAAGACGTGATTTCAATGGCTTATCTAATTCAAGATTGATTGAGCTATGGTGTTCAACAACTTTCTTAGCTGGATAATTGTGACCAATGTTTTGGATGATTAAGGTACTTAAAATATGTCTGACACTGAACATGGCATATGTGTGTGCATAGCACGGATTAGCATACACCGTTATTTTCCAAGGCAAACTTGGTGTTCTAAGTTGTTTAGTTCTTCACTTTGTATTCTCATGTTTGATCATACGGCTACATGCTCTCTATGTTTCGCTTTCATGTTTCTCAGGAGGACACAACCTTCTTATTCTTGCACGTGAACTTGGTCAATATGTACAGCTTGGGACCACCATAGATGATGCAATTGGTGAGGCATATGATAAAACAGCAAAATGGCTTGGTCTTGATATGAGGAGAGGTGGTGGACCAGCTATAGAGGAACTTGCTCGGGAGGGTGATGCAGAATCAGTCAAATTTTCGGTAAGCCATTCTTAAAACTTTGAATTCAATGCTTTCAGTTAGTTATTCTCTTCAAGGACAAAAGAACCTATTAACTAAAATTTAAGCATAAGGCTGCAATTAGTCTCTCCTTGGTGCTTATGTATTACGTCTAAAAACATGTTTGTGTATTCTTTTTCTTATATTCGCCTTGTTATCACATTAGAAGAATGTTGATTTCTATGTCCAATAGAACAAAATTATGCCACATTGGTTCTTTTGCTTCATTGCTTTTTAAAGCAGTCTCTGATGTTTGATGCATTTCTGCTCATTCAGACTCCAATGAAACAACATAAAGATTGCAATTTCTCATATGCTGGTCTGAAGACTCAAGTGAGGCTGGCGATTGAATCTCGAAATATGTATGTGGTGAACGTGAATATTTTAGTATTCTTGGGAGCTTAATCTATAAAGCTTGGCTGTTCATGGAGAGCTGATCCATATAATGGTCTCCTTTGTTCTTTATATTAAGTTGGCATTGGTTTTCTGCAGCAATGCTGAAATTCCCATTTCTTCTGCAACCAACCATGATAGAAGCTCTCGAGCTGATATTGCAGCTTCCTTTCAGGTTACATTTTGCCTTTTCTTTTCATTCTCCATTCCTTGAGTTTAAGGTGCACCTGTTCATTTATTTGGTTTACTCCCTTTGAATAACTTTTGTAGCGAGTTGCAGTGTTGCATTTGGAGGAAAGATGTGAACGGGCAATCGAATGGGCGAGGAAGATTGAGCCTTCTATAAAGTATTTGGTGATGTGAATTACAATTGCTAGATTCTGTTCCCTCAAATTCCTTTTGATTGTTACTGCAATTTCTTTCAATGCAATTGGTATATGACCCTAATTTTTAGTTTGCTTCCTGCAGGTTGTCTCAGGAGGTGTTGCATCAAATCAGTATGTTAGGGTGCAGCTTGATAAGGTGGTGAAAAAGAACAACCTGCAACTTATATGCCCACCTCCTAGTCTCTGTACTGATAATGGTAGGTCATTCGTCTGATGCTGTGGCTCATCTTTCATAATGGATATCACTTCCAGTGTGGCTTTTCAATAAGACCTGTTCGCGCTTTTGGTTGCAGAAGAGATGGGGGGGAGAGAATTCCGTACCCCCTTTGGTTATATAACACTTGTATTTTCCTCTGACTAGGTGTAATGGTAGCTTGGACTGGCATCGAACACTTCTCCGTGGGAAGATTTGATCCTCCGCCACCTCCTGTTGAACCTGAAGATCTTATGGTTTGTTTCCAATGCTTATAATCATCACTTTTTTCGTGTCTTGCAACACTGCATAGTATCAAGTAGAACTAACGCTTGTAGTTTCTGATTATGAACACTCCATGTTATTCACATATGCAAGTACCTTCAACTCCATTTTTCCCTCTGACCCCTCATTTGAGAGATGCTGCTGATAATTGCTTAGCATTCACCCTTTCATACCTTTAACGTTTACGTGTTTTTTCTTAATGATTTAGTATGATATACGTCCAAGATGGCCATTAGGAGAGGAATATGCTGAGGGAAGAAGCGAAGCTCGTTCTCTAAAAACAGCTCGCATTCATCCATCTCTTACTTCTTTGATTCAGGCATCAATCAACCAGTAACGGCAATACGTTTCCCGTCTTCTTATATCAATCTTGATTGTCACAAGTGCTTGAATGAATCAAGCTGTATAGTTGGGGCAACTTACATTGCAGGGATTACATGAACAAGAGTACAATGGTGTAGAGATCTTTTGCAGACAGGACCAACCGAAGAAAGCAAACAATGGAGCAAATTGCTAGTGATTCTTTTGGAGCCACTTAGGCACACGTTAAATTTAAGAAACACGTAACGTTATCTTACTCTAGTGTATAGCAAAAGCACTATGCAAGGCCTATCTAGTACTGGACGTTGATTACCTATTATGTATCGATACCCTTAATTTAGAAATTCTCGTTCCAAATTCACTCCACTCTGTTCGATGTGCTTTTGAAATGGAAATATTTGTTTCGAGTCCTTGGGTGTTGCGGATAATGAAGAACAACTTCATATGTGTCCCTAATAACAAGTTAACAACTACTCACAACTAGGGTTACCAAGCTCAGCTCGGATTGGCCACGTTGATTGATCTTTGAGTTGAGTTTAGATTTTGTCTTTAACAACTCAAATTTGAAGTTGGCCAAGTTGATTGATCTTTGAGTTGAGTTTCGATTTTGTCTTTAACAACTCAAATTTGAAGCTTAAAATTTTTATACGTAATTTTTAATTTTTTAATAATTAAAAATAAAAATAGATTTAACCAGATCGTATCAAGCTCAGGCCTGAGCTTCCAATTTTATGCTTGCTTGAACTTTGGTTTGGGCCGAGTTCAAAATGCTCGTTGCCAACTCTAGTAAGAGCCCACTTGAATAGATTTATTACATTTGAATTCAGTCGTATATAATTTAGGGGTAGCAATATGTTGGACCGAGCAACCGGATAGTTCCTATTAGCTCAACTCGGTCTAAATTTTTTAAAACTAAAAATAGTAAACATCATTTTCCTTGTAGCAATAGGGCTTCGAGTCAAGTTAGGTCTAGAAAATTTGGGTATGAGATTAAGCCCAACTCAAGCCTAATAAAATTGGGTCTGGTATGTTAACTTCAAGTCAAGCAAAATTAGATCTTGTCTAGCCCGAGTAGGTTTGTCAAGCCTAGTATAATTTGGTCTTGATACATATGTGCAAAGAAAGTTGGACCAGACTAATTTCTTTTCCATAAAAATTATATGTTGTCAAGAGGAGTATTCTTTAAGATTAATTTATAATAATATAATTTTTGTAATTTAACTTGTCTTAGGGCTTGTTTGGTTGAGCTTTTATCAGTAGAGTTTTTGTCAGTAGAGCTTTTCTGAGAATAGCTTTTTTTAAAAGCCAGTTGATTGTTTGGCTGTCAATTAAAAAAACAACTTTTTAAAAAGAGCTTCATACAATAGACTGTTTGGCAACATTAAAAAAAAACATTTTTATTAATTGTAACTATATTTTATTTTATAATAAAAATTATTTATGCATATAAATAATATTTTAAGTATATTAAACAATATACAAAGCACATTATATTATGTTTACATTTGATTTGAAAGAATTCAACTACTATTAGGTCTTTTATGAATAGAATAGGTTTACATTTACTTTACAATTGTTTGACAAATTCACTTCTATTTAAATTGTGACATCAATATTTCATGCTTTGAATGACTTCAAATTGATGCAGTAACATGGAGACACTGCTGTAAACTTTGAGATTTAATTCATACCACTACAAGAGATGTCTCATTTACACTTTATGGTTACCTATTTCTTAGATAACCATCTTGTAGGAAATTTTAGATAACCATCCTTTTGAGCATTTAATCTTATAAAATTATGAATGACCATTGAAGCAATTATAATTTTAACTTGCTTTGGAAAAGAAAAACTGGACATTTGATATAAAATTTTTCGCCTATGCTAGTATCTCCATATTCTTTTGCCTCTAATATTTTTGTAGATGAAGTACTCCAGTTCATGCATTAATAGGATTATGTCATTAACCAAGCAACAAAAATAAAGGAAAAAGAGGACTAATTCAATCTCTGGCCAACAGGATCCGCCATTCCATTGAGAAACTTGCAGGAGGAAAAGAAAAAGAGAGAGAATGATCAGCAACTGTATTGAGTTAAAAATTGGTTCAGTTCTAGGTTTCACATAGGAAAAAGTTTATGCTGATATATATCTAAGCTATGCCTTCACACGATCTTTGTATCTTTTGAAAATAGTCTCAATGTCTGCCATTACTTCTGCGGGCAAAGGTCGCTCAGTTGATGTGAAAGCATCAATGTCTTCTTTTAGCTATTCAACTGAGGTTGCACAATGATTGAACTAGTCATAAATGGCCGATCTCGTGCAAATCGGAGAGCCAACTGAACTGGAATCAGAGCATACATCGTGGCCAGTTCAACATATTTTACTATAGCTTCCTGCAATCCAGTTCAAGAAACATTAATGACAAAATCAAACTTACTATGATTAATTGCGTATAATAGATCATGCGAGCAGAATGCATAAAACCAATCACTTTCATACTCCTTGTAATAAATTATCTTATGTAGGACAAGTTATACAATTAGAAACTCAACAAAAGGAAAACAGAATAAAGAGGGCAAGAATATGTGGAGAATCCAGATGAACAAGACAGATCTGATCAGGTTACAAAGCAACAGATATCATTAAGTTTAGCAGCAGCAGCATTTAAATTTTTCAGGTTTATACCCATGTTCACAGAGATGGACACCAACACCTTGCTAACTACATAAATTACATAGAATATGTCACACTAATAGCTTGAGCACGAGAAAGGTGAAACTATATCTCCACTTTGCCCAAAAACAGTTAAACATAATGAGATGGAGAACAAATACCAATAATGAGGATACAAATTGATGTAAAATGACACAAAAATTTGACGGTGAACAAAACTTCAGATGTAGCAGTTAATTGGTCCATACAAACTTGGTTGGCAGTCACACAAAAAGCAGCTTCCACCTAAAATTTTGAAGCTAGATCAATGTCAAGAATTTCCAGGATTGTTAGTTGAAAAAGGACTTCAAGGCAACATCAATGAAAAGCACAACCAATCTCGAGGGACAATACATATAAGATGTGATTTTAAGCTGCTGTTTCAATATTATTTGTAAAGAAGTTCGCAGTATCCATACAATACACACAGTTTGATATCAGGAAAATTTTTCCAGCAGGGAAGAAGACAAAATACCAGAAGTAAAAGCGGTATTCTAGTCATGTAAACATTCACATTGAGCAATACTTGTGAATCAAAACAAACTATCAATAATATAAACATGTAATAAATGATATCAACTTCCAGTAAGGAGATAAGTAGGACTAACCTTAGACGAAATAGTGGGAAGCATAGCATTTCGTTCTCTGACTAGACTCCCGTCTCTCCAGAAGGTCAAATTAGCATTCTCTTGTGTCACTTGCGAGTCCCGTGGCACATATTGATTCTGGCAACGTTCATTCCACCGATAGCAAGCACCTCCAGCTGCTCCGACCCACATGTCGATGACCCAATAGTGCAAATTAGTTTCGTTCTCCTGGTGCCCCTGAAGCCATTCTCCTTGAGTTCTGTCTCCATCACCGCATCTACCTTAATGGAGGACAGCAGGACACAGCCGCTGCTAGAGGAACCGGGGCCGTTTCCAGGGGTGAGAATTTTAGGGGTTGGGATCCAAAGAGGCCTTGACGAAAACGCGATTGGAGGAGAAAGTAAGCGGGAAGCGGCGATAGACGGCTGGAAGAGAAGGTTGAGGAAAGAGGGTGTGTAGCAGGAGAGAAGATGAGTCGTGAGTGTCTGAGGAACAG
>JAOTBA010061530.1:0-12103 GCA_025629845.1 Erythroxylum squamatum | reverse complement strand
TAGACACGGGAGTATGCCTACTGCATGCAAGTGAAAGATAGAGGTCGGGATCAGTTCACGTCTGCATTAGTGTCATTTTTTTTATACAAATATGTATTCTGCAATTTCTGTAAAATAATGCTTTGTATTTACAGTGGGCCTCAATGGGCTATTGAAATTCTATTGATTGTAATGTGTTCACTGGAATGTTTATGGATAAAATTGGGCCCAATTTGGTTATGGATTTTTGTACATTAAATGGCTATTTTAAATATTGTTGAGTGTATTATTATGACTGAAAATACTTACAAATTAAAGCGGGCCCAAATTGTCTACTGCTTTCCGCGCATATGATTGTATTAAAAAAAAATTATACTGAGTTTTTGACTGTATTCGAGTGCTTTAGCATGCCACCCTTGCGGGTCACAGACTCGGATATCACCCACGATGTCAGGTTCGGGTCCTGCAGGAGTGGGGTGCTACAATAAGCATGTTGAGTTTGATCAAATGAATAAGTTCATATGTTGCACAACATCTTTTTTATAAGATTCTGAAATTTGAAATGGTTTGTTTTAAAATTGTTAAGTCCTAATCATGGGTAAATAGGCATACTTAGAAGGGTCTGCAGCTGCTCCCGTAACCAGACACTAAGATGTCTTTTGTAACCAAACACTAAGGTGTCTTATATGCCAGACACTCCGGTGTCTTATGATTTTAGACACTTATGTGTCTTTTATTTCAGAGACTTAAGTCTCTTCTATTTCAGATACCAATCACGGTATCTTCTGTTCTGGTCCCGTTACCCCCTTCTGTAAAAAGGATTAGCAATCTAACTTATTTTGTATTATAATACATGTTCAGTTTTGATATAAGCAAATTCTGTTATGGTAAAAGATAAGCTCTTATATGATACAAAACAAATTCTGTTATGATATAAGTCATATTTTGATCTGAAAGGATTATATCCTATTCTGATATTCAATTATGATACTTGTACATTCTGTTATGATATTTATGAGTTTTGTTCTGATGCAAGAATGTTCTGTATTGATTGATGAATCATATTCTGTTATAAGACATAATATTTGGATTATTCTGTATTAAGAACAATTAAAGATTGTTGTGATATGATTTGAATCTGTATATATGAATGTTAGACGACTGTTAGAAACAGTTGTCATTATGCACTATGTTTAGTTATTCCCCACTAAGCTATATGGTTGGCACGGTGGTTTTGGCTTCGTGTAGGTTCTGATAAGAAGGTTTGAGACTGAGACAAAGACAACTACAGAGGCCAAGAAGAATGTGTTCTATTTTGGAAGTTGTTTTGTTTGAGTTTTTGAGTTGTATATGACAATATAAGACAGTTTATTTTTTTTAATGGTTGGTAATAACCTTATTATAGGATGGATTATGTTTAAGGTATGTAGTTTGATAATTTCATTATAAATGATGAATATTATGATTTGTTTACAACAACATTTAACGATATGTAATGTATGTTTGTTTGAGTTTCTAGAAATGTATGTAAGGAATGTTTGGTATGGGTAGGATTGTTTGGGTTCTTTTTTGTGTGACACTTGTATATCCTCCCAGGGGGTATGTGGGTGTTACATAGATAGCATAGAGGAGTTTGTTTCATAGCATTCTAGTTAAGGAGGAAACTCGTCCTTCCTTGTGATCTGTACTTTTGAGAGAGAACAAAGTGGCTTTTATTATAAATAATAGTTAGTCCAGACATGGAGCTATTGGTTCAAAGAAGCCATAATTGATAGAAACCTCATCAGCCTTAGGGAATAGAAAAAGATCATCTGCAAAGCATAAGTTCACCAAAGATACTTTCTTGCATTGGCTATGATGTTTAAACCGTGAACCCCTGCCAATATTATACTTCAAGAGAGAAGTTAGAGCCTCCATGTATAATATGAATAAATAAGGAGACATAGGAGCCCCTTGTCTAAGTCCTCTTTTCCTATGAAATTTTTTGTAGGAGTTCCATTAACTATAACTGCATAAGAAGGGGTAGTAATACAAGCTTCAATCCATTTAATGAACACCCTTAGAAAATCCATCACTTCCAAGTAGCCTCAATATAAAGTTCCATTTTACGCTGTCAAAAGCCTTCTTAAAATCTATCTTGAAAGCACAATTCTTTGGAGCTTTCTTCCTCGAGTAACTTCTTAGCAATTCTTATACAATGGAAATGTTATCCCCTATTTGTTTGCCCTGTAAGAAAGCACTTTGATTATCACTAATCAAAGACCCTAAAACAATTTTCAGTCTGTTGGCAATAATC
The DNA here is from genome assembly GCA_025629845.1 of Erythroxylum squamatum. NCBI lineage: Eukaryota > Viridiplantae > Streptophyta > Magnoliopsida > Malpighiales > Erythroxylaceae > Erythroxylum > Erythroxylum squamatum. The sequence goes on along the minus strand of JAOTBA010061530.1, from coordinate 9,828 downwards.
TTTACAATCACTTTATATAAGAAATTTGAGCAAGCAATAGGCATGTAGTCCTCCAAAGATGTTGGATTGCTTAGTTTAGGGACTGAGCAGAGATAGGTTTTCTTAACTTCCTTTAAAAGAATTCCTAAAAAGAAGAATTCTTTGACAACTGCTTTCACCATTAAGCCAATCTCAAGCCATGCTTTCTGAAAAAAGAACCTATTGAAACCATCAAGTCCTGGAGCCTTTTTAGGATTCGTTTAGATGAAAACCTTCTCTATTTCCAAATCTTCAATAGTTCTAGTTAATAAAGTTTTCACTTCATTGGATAGCTTGTTATGAATAACAGATTCCAAGAGTTAAGTGTGCACAGTTGTATTTCGAGAGATATAGAAATCTTTGAAGAACCTCTCAACTTCTTTCAACAAATCCTTGTGTTTACTTATCTTCTTCCTATCTGACATGGTAATTTCCTTTATAGAGTTATAGTTCTCCAGGGAAATTATTGAGCTAAAGAAGAATTTAGAATTTTTGTCACCTTCTTTGAGCCATTTAACCCTGGCCTTATGCTCTATAACACTAGTATGATTGTTTAGAGCTTGCAAATAGTCTAACATTGCAAATTTCTCCTGAGATAAGAGGAAACTATCTCCAGGGTTATAGGAAAGAGTATGTTGTACTTGGGATAGCATATCTCTGGCTATTGATATAGCTTGAAAAGTGTTCTCCCCTATCTGTTTCTTTAGTATCTTTAAGGCTCTCTAATTAATTGAAGCTTTTGAATACATTTGAATTGGAGAGTACCATTTACATTTGTTGTAACCACTTCCCTCAAGCAGTCCTAAAATCCCTCTACATCAACCAAATAGTTGTTAAATCTAAAAGGATGGAAATGCTTCACCTTTAAAAACAAATCCTCCACATTCATTAGGGTATGATCCGAAAACATAGGGTCTAAAAAAGAGGCCTTACTTTTTGGGAATTGTTGTAACCATGCTTGGTTGACCATAACTTGGTCTAGCTTTTTCTTGAGAGACCATCCATTAGTTTGCTTATTACTCCACAAGAAAAATTGACCAGTCGCCTTCAGGTCTAAAACTCTTAACTGATTAACGCGATCCTTAAAATTAGTAGAGTAATTTCTTAAGGAAAAATGTCCTTCTGCTTTTGTTCTATAAAGAGTATAATTAAAATATCCTGAAATGAGCCAAGGACCCACCACTCTTCTTTGGAAACTCAGTAAGCTCTCCCAAAGATCCTTCCTTTGAAAAACATGGTTAAAACCACACACTAACGAGGCAAAAATAGATGTATTCTGCTCAACAAAATGCCACTTCATATGCATAACTTGCATCTCCATTTCTAGCACCTCAACATCTACTATTCAGGGATCAAGCCAACAATAATTCTGCCATAAGCATGAGCTTGACGATTAGAGAGGAACTGCCACTTATTATCTAGCTTATTAAGATACTTGAAATTCTCCGATCTAATTTTTGTTTCCAAAATAGCGAAAAATGGAAATGTTTTCCTTAGAAAAAAAATTATTTAGGGCTAAGAGCTTTTTGGGGCAATTAAAGCCCCTAGCATTCCAAACTACAATCATAAAGAAATGACTTTGGAGCTTTGGCCTTTGCTCCTAGTACCCTTCCTCCGTTTGACATTAGTAAACTATTCTGCGGCCTCTTTCCCTTCAGTATTGCTTGATGTTGAAGGGTATGAGGTTGCCTCCATATCATCACCTTTTTCACCCTTATGTACAGCTAGCATGCCTTCCTTAAGATCTTCTTTGGTAGTGCTTGTTTCCACTTTCTACTTAGGCTAGATTTCCACATCTGAATCAGTAAGTGCTAGATTAAGTTTGGACACATTGTGACTTGATTTCAGCTCCTCATTTCCAGCCTTATCCATTTGATTTTGATCCCTTATGTCTGGTTCTTCTTGGGACACATTTTGACATATTACTTGCTCGTCATTTCCATCCTTATCATCTTGATCTAGACCCATTAATTTCATATAGCTCCCTTTCTTGAAGATTTTCTCATTTGGTATCCACCTTTTTCCTTGTAGCTTCAAAGAAGGCTTCTAGTAGTAGTCCACTGTGACAAAATCTTTATATAATGTTCCATTAAAGCCTAACCTCATAATGGGAATTTGGTCTGGTAAATCCTTAGAAATATCTATAGTAATACATAGCTGAGCATAGCCTAACTTTTCCTTTTTGTTGTATTTTCATCCATGTATAGAGGCTACCCCAAATAACTTGCAATTATACTAAGGCCCTTGGTAGTCCAATATTCCAATGGAACATTATACAGATTAATCCACAAAGGAACTAACTTTAGCTTTTCTGTTTCAGGTTAGAAGCCCGGTTGCTAGCTTTGGAGAAACAGTGGAAGGTTTGTCACATGTTAAGGTCCTTCTTCTAGGACTTTAAGAGCCTGCGCTTTAGAGGAAAAGGTAAATAACGCTAAATTTTTCTCAACTAGTAATACCTCTAACAATCCTTTGTTCTTCCAAGTATTGGTTGCCCACTTTTACAGTACTAGAAAAGGGGGTCTTTTCTCCAAAAAGAATTCCACTAGTGAAGATTCTCATGATCGGGCTCCTTCTTGTAGGACTTCCAAATCTGGCGAAACAATGACTCTTCCTTGGTCTTCCTTAGGGGAAATAATGGAGTGCAATTTCTCCTTCATTAGTTATCACTTGTTTCTAGCTCTTCTTGAGTTAAGAGGAAGAAGAGAAACCCTTTTCAAGTAGCTTAGAGGCAGCCAAGATGAGGAAGGGTAACAATGGAAAATCAGAGGGAGAATCTACACAAAAGGTAGGAGGTTCAGGTGCAGGCATGATTGGCAGGAAAGAGAACGGAATGCAAAACAGTGGTAGGAAAAAAGTTTTAAAAAGTGGTTGCCAAATGAGGGAATACAATCAAAGAAGATTATAAGAAATGAAAAATAACCCCTAGCAGCTAAAGAGGGGCTCAATAAGGACAAAGGTTTTTAGGAAGGGAGAAAAGGAAGATGTTTATGAAGAAGATGAAGCAAGCGTATGTTGCTTGAAGTAAGGAGGAAGTTGAGAGCTAGGTAGAGGAAAAAGTTTGGAAAAGAAGCAAGTGAATATGGCTTGAAAATAAGTGGAAATCAAGTTGAGAGCTAGGTAAAGGAAAAAGTTAAAGGCTGGAAAAGAAGTAAGTGAATGTGGCTTAAAAAGAAGTGGAAATGAAAATAGAGAGCTAGAGATCGGTGGGGCTGGATGTGGGGAAAAGAGAGGCAGATTAACCATCACTGGAGAGTGGAGAATAATAAGGAAGAAGGAGCTGGAGCTGGAGCTAGATCGTCATGGGTTTGGTTGTTGTTGGTTAAAATTAGATGTGTTTTTATGTTGCTCTTGCATGATAAGGCCAAAGTTAGTTGATTTGGAATGGGTACCTTGCTGGATGGATAGGTTTCACTGAATAGACTTTTGTAATTTGGCCATATCTTGGTCTGTAGACCTTCAAATTGGATAATTCCAATTGGAGATTAAATTAGAGACATACTTATAAAAATTTCATAGAGGAACCAAAAACTTTTTCTCCCTCTAAGAGTTCTGAATTCTGGCTTGAATTTGAGTTCTGGCTATTGTCCCTATTTTCGAACATCCTGTAGTTTTTGGGGGATAACTCTCTGAAAACTTAACTAAATTGCATGAAATTTATTCCATTTTATTAAGACAGAGGAAAAAAATGTCTAGAAGACCTTAAAACCTAATTCAAACTTTTACTATATGAATATAATAGAACAATTAGAGATATGAATGGTGAGTGTCTATCACGACTGTGACACGGGTGTCACGATTGTTATCCTGTCTTTTGTCATAACTAGGACATTATTTTTGTTTCTGATGTTTACTGCATCTCATCTGAACCTTTTTGGATGTTACTAAAGCTTAGCAAACCCAGTATAAGCATAATATGAGACTTATCATACATGTAATGTGTATATACTTTAATGCTTTCATTGATGTACTATTGAAAAGGAAAATGATAATAAAGCATATTAAATACGAATGGCCATGATAAACATTTTCAAATTATAATGTAGGCATAAGGGAATGAATTTGCATCTTATGAATTGTTGCTTTTTAATGTGATTCTCAAAATGTAATTATAATGTTTTGATGATTAGTTTTAACCTGCCAAGTTTTAGTTGTGGGTAAATAGGCATACCTAGAAAGGTCTGCAACTGTTCCTGTTCTGAGACATTACGGTGTCTTATGTTTTAGAGACTTATGTCTCTTCTGTTTCAGAGGCTATTGCCTCCTCTGTAGATATCAATCATAGGTATCTTCTATTCTGTTCCCGTTACCCATGTTTGAAGAAATTAGCAGGCAATTCTGTATATGTTTAGATATTTGTTATGTTCTAATGCAAACATATATTTTAAATAATCTTCGAATATCATGTTCAAATATTGTTATATGATGCTTCATGATTTTATTTTATAATGTATTTTCCATCACCCTATTGTCATGAATCATTTACTTGTGATTGTTAGGCGACTGTTGTGAGTAATTGCTATCTTGCATCATTATTCCCCACTAAGCTATATGCTTAGCACGGTGTTTTTCCTCCGTGTAGGTCACGATAAATAGGGTTAAGTTTAGGACAACCACAATGGCCAAAGAAGGACATGTAACCTTTTCGAAGATCTTATATCTAAACAGTTTGTTGTATTTATAAATATTAAGAAGGAATTTTGTAGTATATATGAATGGCCTATACTAACCATAACTTATGATGAGATTTTTTTTATGTATGAATGTTATGTGTGTAATTTGTGACTTGTGTAAACCATAATGAAATATGAGATGTCATATATGTTTGTCTTATCTCTGAAAGTTGTTGAATTATCTAGATCTATTTTGGGTGCATCCGTACATCCTCCTAGGGGGTATTAGGGTGTCACACACATATTCGTTCTCAACGAGATTTGTATCCAAATCCACCAAACCTAAGGCCATCATTATGTTAAGTCTCAAAGTTATATCCAATTAATGTCTCAATTGAATATATTTGATTGTTCACAACTATTTGATTCGTTTGATTAATAAAAAAGGCACCTTTTATAAGAGACCAAACAAAACTCAAAATCTATATTATAATTTCCCTTTGGCATAATAGATAATACAAACAAAATTCTCAATAGATTTAGTACGAAATGATATTACAAATTATTGTCCAGTTTAGGTATAAAACAATTCATAAATTAAGATTATAACATTTACTAATCACTATACTATCTCAGTGAACTCATACTTATTTTTTCTCTTTTGGCAAGTAACAATACATAAAAATATGCAAAAATAAAATTAGAACTGCCCTTATCCAATTAACCAAATGGTTGATTAAACTTCTTTCCAAAAGTTATCGATAATTGTTGCCCTCGGTAGCTTAAGGTTTGGTCAACTAGTGGGGCAACATTAAAAAAAATAGAAAATGCAAAATCAAATAGAAAAAGTGTCAAAAAATGATAATACACTTCGAAAACATCTAAAACATAACATTTAAGCACAACCAAGCTACAAAATTGATTAGCAAGCAACTTTGGTGAAATTATTAACAAACCTTATGACTTATTCATAGGAAACGACATGATTTAATAAAAGCAAGTCACAAAACTGAGTAGCAATCCACTTTGGCGAAGTTATTAACCAACTTCATGGCTTAATTATAAGAAAAAATAAAGAATTCTAAAGTTTTGTGTAAATTGAATTCAAAATTTTTCCTAAAACCCTAAAGTATTCAATCTAGATTTTCACAACTTGAAAGTTTAACCTATTAAAAGATCAAAGACTATAAAGCCTATTGAAATATGGCTCTAATACCATATATAGGAAATATATTAAACTAAAGAAATTATAGGATCTTTCAACAACATTTTATACATCTCAGTAATTAATATATGAATAATAAAATGATTTTAAGATACTTGGATTAGAAGACATTTGTTATTTTTGAACTTTGTATAATCACCTTTATGCAATACTTGCAAAATAGAGGAAATGACCAATACTCTTCTCTTACTTCTTCCCCTAGCTTAAGTCAGGTTATATGTGATGTAACATATCCCCTTGTAAGTCACTTATATATACGATTATGAGACGACAAAAAAGACTTAGGCTAATTAGTCAAAAATTTGGGCCTTATCATTATGGTTCCTTAATAGCCCTGTAGAGTAATTATACAACACGTAATAAACTTGCAGAGAAGACCAAGGGCATAAATGGATCACAAATATAACCAAAGACTTACAAATATCTATTTAACCCAATTGTAATATAAAAGACTAATTAGTTATACTTCAGTTAGAAAAATTATAGCAAATTCATTTTAAATTTGATTAGGCTCATAGAGTAATTGTAAAAAATAAAATTCTTAATTCATAAAAGATAAAATAGAAATAGAAATAAAGAATAATAAAAAATAAATATTAAAAATAATGAAAGAAAAATAAAATAAAATAGACGTAAAGGATAATAATAAAAATAAATAAATAAATGAAAATAAATACTAACTAATAAAAATATAATAAATAACGTAAATAAATAAAAGATAAAATAAGTAAATAAATACACAAACATGAAAGAAGACAAATAAATAAATAAAACAAACAAGCCACTATAAGAAAATGGTTATGCTAAGCAAGATAATGTTTAAGCTAAATCATATTAAATGTTTAAGTTAAATAGAAAACATAAGACTCGGAGGAAAAGGTTTAAGAGACCGATAAAATCCTTGACCCGTATCTTAGCATGCTAAAGTTTCTTATTAAAGGTCATGCCCTTTATTAATTAAATAATATTGCCATATATAAAATTGCAACTAACCTATTGCTTGCAAGGGTATAAACTAACATGCTTATCATCCATCAATCGCGTGAGAATTTTGGCTCTCCTTATGTTTGTTTTAATGGTTCTTTCTCGACTAACTTGGATATTACAAACGCTCTCTAACGTGTACTAGTGTAAGCTTCCTATGTTGTTCGTAAGACAAAAAACAACATGAATCGAGGTGTATATGAATTGTTATAATTGGTGTATGTGAGTAATTATGAATTAGAAGTGTTTTAAGAGCTTGACAAATCGATTGATCTTTATTGTCATAATAAGACGACATCAATAAACTATCGAGATTGCACAAGACATCAGAGAATATGGCGGAACTAATCATCATTTCTTCAAGAACTTGAATCAATAGATTATAAAGTTCATTTTCCACGTTAAACAGTATTTAAAAACTCGAAGGTTGTAATTCCGTAGTATATATGTTCTGCAGTTGCTCCAAACTGAATCTACCGGTTGCTTATTAAAAAACAACTAAATCAACAACTGTAAATTTTCCAAATTATAATCACAAGCAAAAAAAACTAAATATGCAACAAATATATTAACACATGAAATTTGGTAACGTAGTTCAACAAACTCAGCTTACATCTGTGGGGCCCTCGCCCAACTTAATCAACTTTCACTGAAGTATAATATTCTTATACAAGGCTTTACTGACTGACACCACTCACTCCTTGGCGCTACCCACTCATAATTACACCTCGTGAAAATATTTCACTCCCAATAGCAAGACCACCTTATGCTAACCGTAATAAAGTATTTTTGTAACAATAAACGATCAAGTGATTGAATCAATAGTAACATAAACAAGGAAACACTTGAGTTAAAAGACAATCCCATATATGTTCAGTTTCATCAACCGAAATCATGGGAAGTTGTCCAACAAGAATTCTGCTATAAACCTTCGAAATAATCACTAAAAAAACTCAAGCACAGCAGTCATAAAAATAATCAATTGAATATATGTTTCACCACCGAAACATGCCAAAAGCAAACAGCAAAATTGATTAGTTTACTGTATGTTTTTCCCTCACAAAAACTATGAAGCAGTAGTCCAAATCATTCATACACACATAGAGAAATGTAGCTGCCAAGATTGCTCAAATCACCGATAAATCTGTTGCATGTTTATCTTCAATCAAGCATGCCAATAAATCTTATCAGCTCTTGAATTTTATTTCAAGTAGGGATCATTTCTTCACACTATCTTATCTTCAAAAATCCCAAACAAAGTGAATATCTTATCATAATGATATACCAAATATATTCAACTACAAATAATGCCCAAAATAATAATTAGATATTTTAGTAATCTCCCCCTTTTTGGCATTATTTGTCACATGAAGAACTCCCTCTGAACATGAGAAATAGAAACTCACCCTGAAAAAGAGAAATGGAAACTCCCCCTAAATTGAAAGATCATAATACCAGCTGTCAAATGTCACTAACAAATCTATAAATACCAATTGAAAATTTTATAAACAAGAAAGGTCCTATATTTACCCTTTGGGACAAAACAATGCCAAAACAAAGAATGTCTTCAATGCGATCATTATCAGCAAATAAGGAGGCATGAAAATTAGCAGTAGGTGCAGCGAAAGAATTATAAACACATAGTGCAACAGTAGAAGGCCAATATGACAATTTACCACCAGTCAAAACACTAGCCAACATATCATTACTCATATCAAAGCCATCCACATACGACTGATTAAATTCATTAGCCCCAAAAATGCATTCAAAGAATTACAATCAAACTTAATCAATCTCCCCCTCACATAAACCATATGAAAGCATAAAGTTGTATCATCCAATACTCCCTTATCTAAATTAAATTGTTTATACTTAGCTAAATTTATAGGATGATCAAGAACAAACAAGTTGAACAGAACGTTATTGCTTGCCAAGGAGATGAAGTGGCTGACGATGATCAGTATGAAAAGCCAACCAAGTAGAGGACAAAGATTGTAATGAATAATGTTGAATAGAAGAGAAAAAACAAAAAGGGCTTTAACACAAATCCAAAATCAATAATCAATAATCATCAGTAAAGAAGCCTCCCGACTTCAACAATACTTTTCCATCACTAGGTGCATCAATCCTAAGATTTGGATTAGGTGCACTCCATCTTTTGTCTAGAAATTCATTCATGACAATGCCATTTTTTCCGTACATCATTGGAGAAATATAATAGCCCCATTAAACATCACATTAATTAGACTGAAAAACAATGTTCAAAAGAACTTTTTTCCATCTTGCACTATCCCAACTTTCATTTATGTCCTTAGAAACACAATGAAGGAAAATGTTGACATCATTGTTATCTGGGATGTCTTTAATATATAAAAAAAGAATTGTGTTTCATCAGCAACCACTCATTTGAAAAATGTGCCTTGAAAAGTTCCCGCAGCTCTGTACTAGTGCTATGCAAGTGAACAAAGATCTTCACACACAAAGCATTCTCTGTAAATCCTATTTCATGAGCAAATTCTTAGTGAAAGCATATTGCCCAAACTCATACAGCCCACGATATAGAGAAAAACCAAATAAAACTTACCCAAATCATAGAAAACTCGAATCTTCTTACATATCTCCACCTAAGCATTAACATTTTCTCGAAATAAAGTAACATGACCATCCATACAACTTTTATAATCCATCAAGTAACTTCTTTCACCTATCATATATCGTGAACACCCCACTATCAAAATACCATTCATTGTGAGAAGTAGCACGCATGGATTTAAGAGCCATAAATGTTTGTAGTTGATTCTTTCTAACCCAAATATGCTTTGGTACCATTTACTGCTGCTGAAAAAATTTCAAAGACTGTCTGGATTTTGTTGGGACCCGATCACGAAACCAGACCCCAACCGAAAAACGAACAGGAAACGGATACGAATAACGAAACGAATTCAAATTGGAGAAAACGAATTCGAAAGCGAATCGAATAACTAAAGCAAA
>JAOTBA010061513.1:0-12104 GCA_025629845.1 Erythroxylum squamatum | reverse complement strand
ATCTTCAACTTCCACAATGAGAAATTATTCCCATTGAACTTCTCAATCTCAAATTTTGCTGCCATTGCTTCTATCACAAACAGAATTTAGCTCCCACTATTTTACGTGAATAGTACCCGTACGTATGAATAGTACCCGTATGTATGAATAGTACTCGTACGTATGAATAGTCTCCGTATATGTGAATAATACTGAATAACAGTAACTGCACAGTTTAATGAAAAATTAAATGAATGAACAGTTGTCACCTTTTGGTTACTATTCACTGACTTTCACTGTGCTCGCCGAAACTCCGAACGGATTACGTCAAAAAATTCGTCGTAATTTTTTGACCTCGCTCTGATACCAATTGTTGTGAAAATCGACCGAATTAAAGCAGGTTCGCAGCTAAAACAGGACTGGGGAATAGTAATGAACATACAGATTTTAAGTGAAAAACCCCCAAATTAGGGAAAAAAATACGCGCAATGATAGAATACTTTTACTATTGGGAAAACTGGAGAATTACAAGGAGAAACTAGACCCACAAAAAATATACAGAATATTTTTGCCTCTCTCTTTGTCTTTCTTCTCTCTCACCTCACTTCTCTCTATTTTTCTCTTCTCTCCGTTTGCTTGCTTCTCTTCGGTTATTTCCTGCCTATTTATAGGCAGGAGTTTGGCCAGCCATGAAGTTGGTGGCTGCCAACTTTGAAAGTTGGCGGCTGTCCATTTTGGTAGGCACCGAATGGTGCCTACCATTTTTGACATAAAATATTTTAAAACAAAACCTAAATAGGTAGTAAAAAATTTATTAACATGACAATTTATCAAAACAGAATTAATCGAATATTAATGTTTATACAAGTACTTTTCCTAATAATACTTTATATTTCATGATAAGATTAACCTAGAATAGGTATATTAAACTGAATGCCAAGATTTCTTAAACATTAAAATTGCATTCTCTCGAGTTAAAACAACAATCTACTATCTAGTTAGTTAACTCAAATCTCTATCAAGCTAACACCCATTTGAATTTATTAAGACTTGTGAAATCTTATAGAACGTTGCACATGAGTCTCTCTTGAGCATCTCATTCAACCCCTATTACTTAAGTCGTAGTGCACTGACTAACATACTCTTTTGAGGCTTCTATAAGTAAATTAAAATTAGATTTAGTTGCTAGCTTAACTAAACTATGCATTCAGATCAATTAAAGATAATTTCTAAAAATATATCTTATTTATAAATAAAAACAAATCAATCCATACAAAAAATAAAATTTAGAATTTTTTCTATCTAAACATGGAAGAGTATATGCCCACAAATCACAGTCAAAATAATGAAGTAACGGACAAAAACAAGGAAAATATGATTAAAAAATTCTAGAAGAAAATCATGATTTTCACATCTTTATTCATTGAGACGATGTCAAGATCTTTATTCTTTGACGAAAACAACAATGGAATTAGCCTCCTGAGGGCTCTTGGATCTCCCAAAGGCTAACTTTAACTGCTAGAAAGAAAAAGATGTGTCTTAAGTCTAAAGTTTCTAAAGAATTTAGAGTTTTTGTGCTTTATATTTTTTTTTTCACAACCTTAGACATGATCTAGGTAGGGCATTATTTGCTTCTCTTGAAATTAATACATTGTCTTTAACATGCTTGTATCTAACAACGTAGATCTTATTATTTGTCTAGTACTGGATTTTTGACACGACTGTGTGGCTTAGGTCGTGTTGCTCTATAGATTTCTTAGTTCGTGTTGCTCTATAGATTTCTTTACTGCTATGTGGTCTCTTTGCTATGGATTTTCTTTACTGCCATGTGGTCTCCTTTCAGGTCGTGTCTTTTACTGCACTTGATTCATATAGGATACAAGCTAACACACAATTGCTCTTTTAAGAATTGCGATTTTCTTCATATCTTTACTTGAAATAGTCTTTAATTTTTGAATTATCTATTCCTAAGGTCAATTTATCACAATCATTCAAGGTAATCAATAACTAAGTTCAATAAGGTAATTTAACATTAAAATCAAGAAAAATACTTAAGAAAACATATACGTTTTTCATGTCATCTTTATGTGAATTATGTATTGATATATAAAGATTAATGGGCATGTGCCTTGCAATTTAAGGCATCAGTAAATATCTGTAACTACCTCTAATTTAAATTATATAATTAGATGATGGTTATACATGTACGTGAGTCGTTGTAATGAGTACGGTTGGTTGGGGGTATTAGACGTCGATATTAAAATGTGACATGTACCATTATACTGCTTAAGATGTATTATCCGAAATAAGATTTAACCATGCATGGGATTGTTGATCGAGACATCCATAGTTACCTTTACATTAAATTGTATATTTATTTTTATAATTAGGTGCCTCATAAGCAAGTCGAGTGTCTTATTTTGTTATTTATGTGATTTGATACATAAAAGGGTGATGGTTGTGATACAGAGATAGTGGTTGTGATGCATAAAAGGAAATCGAGCTATCTTTATCTCAAGGTTATGTTTGATGAAGTGTCTATTAACTTCAACATGTTTGGTTCAATCATGATAGGCTGGGATATGTGAAATATCAATTGCTGCTTTATTATCACAAAGCAGATTCATTTCAACTTCAAGAGGAAATCCAATTTCAGACAATTCTCTCCTAAGCCAAAGAAGTTCACATACTCCCTTTGTCATTCCTCTTAACTCTGCTTTTGCACTTGATAAAGCCACTACTTTCTGTTTTTTACTTCTCTAGGTAACTAAATTTTCCCAACAAATGTGAAATAGCCTGAAGTAGACTTCTTATCTGATATTTTCCCTGCCTAGTCCGCGTTGGTATACCCTTCATTATTCAGGTTTAGAGAACAAAATTCCTTTTTCTAGGAATGACTTCAGATATTGAAGGATTTGCATTACAACACTGATATGATCTCCATTAGGACAATGCATGAACTGACTAACTACACTTACTGCATATGCAATATCAAGTCGGGTGTGAGACAAATAAATCAGTTTGCCAACCAATATCTGATATCTGCCTTTGTTTGTTTGGGCTTGATTTGGGAACTCTGCAAGTCGATGATTCTAGACTATTGGCACATTAGCAGGTCTATAATCCAGTAACCCCAACTTCAGCTAATAAATCCAAAACATATTTTCGCTGAGAAAGAAATATGCCTTGGTTAAATCTTATAACTTCAATTTCCAAGAAGTACTTGAGTCCTCCTTGATTTTTCATTTCAAAATCAAGTGCCAATTGTTATTAAAGGTTAGCAATCTCTTCAGCATTGTATCCAGTAATAATCATATCATTAACATAAACAATTAGAGTTGTGATTTTGCTTTGTTGATGTTTTAAAAATAGCGTGTGATCAGAGTTACACTGGTGAAAGCTGTATTTTTTGCCAAGCTTAGTGTTCCAAACCATGCTTAAGGAGAGTGTTTTAGTTCATACAAGACCTTTTGAAATTTACACACTATCTTAACTCCAGAATTTGCAGTAAACCCAGGTGGAACACCAATGTAAATCTCCCCTTCAAGCTCACCATGGAGAAATGCATTTTTCACATCGAATTGATGTAAGGATCAATCTAAATTTGTTGCAAGGGACAATAGAACTCTGACTGTGTTCAATTTGGCCACTGTGAGAATGTTTCCTGATAATCGACTCCATATGTCTGGGTATACCCTTTGGCCACCAACCTTGCCATCTATCGTTCAACAAAGCCATCTACGTTGTACTTGATCGAGAAAACCTGTTTGCATCCCATATATTTCTTTCCTTTTGGAAGTAAGGCGAGTACCCATGTCCTATTTTTCAATAAGGCATCCATATCCCCCTTTATAGCATGGACCCATCTTGGATCGTGTAACACATCTTCTACACTTGTAGGAATGTGGTGAGTTGAAAGATGATGAGCAAGGCATCACGCTGGTTCAGAGAGCCTTTCAACGGATACATTATTGGCAATGGGATATTTTGACCTTCTCTCTTCTTTTTCATGAGAATATCGATTTGGTTAGAGACATAAGGAGTAATTGGAGAGCTTGGAGTATTTACCTCAGTGATATTCTCAGGAGATGGGCCAATGGGTACTGATGAGACAAAGGGAACATCTGTAGGAAAATTTACTTCTATCTCATTTAAGGAGGTGCCTTCACTGACAACTTCTTTCGTATAATCACTAAAACTTTCAGTCCCTACTCTTCTATTATCCTTACTGAAATATGATGTCTTTGGGTGTAACATCTCGTTACCTGCGAGGAGGCTAGAATAGTAAATAAGAGTGATCAATGAGAGCTTAGAATTTGCATTTTTATGCTCATGCATAAAATGGCATACACATACACATGAATAGTAAAACTGTTACACATGAAAATAATTGTACATGCATTCATGAATAATTTCGGGTGTATTTGGACTGAGTTGTGATTTTTGGAAATTTTGTGAATTTGGAATTTATTTATATTGGTAAATTTATTGATTAGTGGAATTATAATATTTTTGAATTTTGGTAAATTTAGGAATTATTTTCAAAATTTTTAGAGAATTATGGATTTTTATGAAAAATAGGAAAATAGGAATCACAGATATTTAGAGATAGTTGGATTGTAATGATAGAATTAATGGAGTTAGTTTCAAAAGAAACTAAGTTAGAGCTTAGACCATAGGAAAGTGACAAGTGTCACTAACTTAGTAAGTGGGTTTTGTGTTTTGTTGAAATAAGTTATAGTTATCTAAGAGTTGATAAAAGTTTAGCTATATGTCTAACTTCTTCCTTCTTCATTACCTTCTTCGGATTTCCTCCCAGCACACAGAGTTTTCGTCAAATATCCTCCTGATAGCTTTCTGTGCTATTCCTTTTCCTTTATCAATTCCCCTTTGTTATCGGTGTTTTCTACCTTAAGAAAAACTAGAAGTTGGCCAGTTTACACAAAGGAGTATGTGATTTTTCATGGAGTTAGGGCTTGAGGATAGTCGAAGCTTTTGGATTTTTCAACAAGTAAGTAGTGAATAAATTCTTTAGAGTTGGGGATTTATGAAATACATTTGATGAATTACTGTCATATGCATGGAAAATGATATTTACGTGTATATATTCATGAACACAGTGTAGATGGGATGAAATTTTGGTTATAGTGTTAACTTAGTATTTGATGGATTGTTAGTGATTAGGTGACGTAAAAATGATTTTTTTGAGTTAGAAAGATTAGGTGACATAAAAAATGATTTTTTTGAGCTAGAAATAGCATTAAAATGGTGTATAAGATGGGTGTAGAAAGTTAAAGTGTGAAAATGGAGGTGTACTTTGTTTTCGGTTTTTCTTCACTGTGCATGTAAATATATATATGCATGTGTATACGTGAGTACATGGAAGCCTTAGGGATGATCAAGAAGATGATGTTTAAGTTGAAGAGTAATTGTAAAATGATGGTTTAAGATAGGAATAAGTGAATAAATGAAAGTTAAGAAGAAAAATAGAGAATGTATAAAAAGGATGATATTATGATATACTCTGTTTTTCTTCACTGTGAATATGTATATATACGTGAGTGTATGTGAATATGTGAGTGTTTAGAGATAACCAAAAGAATGGTTTTTTAAGTTGAAAAACAATTATAAGATGATGGTCTAAGGTGAGAAAGATTGTATAAATGATAGTTAGAGGAAGAGAGTTAAGAAAGTGCAGAGAATGTAGAATGTAGAATATGAAGAGTGAATAATTGATATTTGGTTTTTGATGATTTTGAGATTTTTGAGTAAACTTGCATATTTAAGGATACTGTGAAATTTATGGTAAATGAGTTGATTGAAATGGAGCGGAAATGACTAGAATAAAAATTGAAGTGTTGGATTTGAAAAATGGAAGTCATCTGGACTTTTTCTAAAAATGAATAGTAACAGTGTTGAATTTTTGATCTAAAATTTCCGTGAATTTACTGTACTGATATAGATAGATTTTGACATAATGTTCTTCATGAAAGTTGTAGACCTGTCTTTTATCTTTCCATTGATATAAATTTTGTAATTTTTGAAGTTTTGGATCAAAAGTTATGGAGTTTGAAAGTTGAGTTTGTAGATTATGTCGTGGTTTGGAATAGTCTGTAGTGTTTTTCGTACAACTTGCAGAATATCGAACTAAATTGCATTAAATTGGTTTCATTTTAAATTTAAGACATAAAGTAATAATTGTTTAGAAGAAAGTTTGACCTAAATCCTTCTTTTTTGTTGTCAAAATGATCGGGTAAAAGTGACCCAAAATTCTGTTTTGGGAAGAGCTGGAGAAAATGGAAGAGAGGAAGAAGATTCAATTTGTAGTTTAGTAGAAGTCACCTTCGTGCTTAAGCATGATGGTGACTTTGCTTGGTGGGTTGGGAAGTCACCCTCATGCTTAAGCACGAGGGTGAGAATGCTGAAATTTGGTTGGAAAGCACCGTCGTGCTGCTGGTTTGACCAAAGAGTTGTCTCACCCTGAACAACCTTCCTTCTTTTGACCATAACTTCTTCTCTAGACCTCCAAATGATTTGATTCATAAACCAATGGATTCATAACACATTTTTCTATCCCTCCATGAAATTTTGTAGCATTATTAATTGAATTGAGAAAGATTGATCAAATCAAAGTGTGGAATCTGTTGGAATAGTGTTCTTCCTGAACACCCTTCAATATTTTGCTTCTATCTAGATCTATAAGATTACAAATGAGATGCTTTTTATTTTGGAGTAAACTAGAGATATAGGCCTACAAAATGTCTCAAGAAGTCGAATTTTGATTCATTCTCTAAGATATTGATTTTTGGATGGAAGTTGTACATAGTACATTGTTTTGAATGTGAACAACCCGATAATTTTTTAGGAATATCTTCCAAATCACTGAACCAAATTGAGTAATTTTGGTGTCAATAGAAACATAAGACATAGATGAACACTTTTCTAGAAGAGAGTATGACCAAATTATATCAATTTCAGCTTTTGATTGAACGTGAACAGTAGACCCGAAAGGGGTGTCTTGGAAAAATCTGAAGTGATTCAATGAGAATGAAATGTGATTTTAATGGTTTTAGTGAGGCATAAACCTAAGTATAAAATATGGTTAGATGAGTTTTGATATGGGAATGATTTTGTGATGAAATTAAAGGAAAGATAACAGGGATTGTCATAAACATGCATTGTACATAATTCATTTCATACATGTTCTTTGTTAAACAATTATAATTGTGCATATTGTGATTTATATGTATGTTGTTTGATATAGAGGAGCAACTAGAACGTCAACCTCCAGACATTGCCGGAGCTTCTAAGCATTAGCTTCGGGAGCAACTTGTGCATAACCTAGACGGTTTCTCTCAATTATTTTTTGCTTAAATTAAGTTTGAATGATAAATGAATGAGAATTGAATTATGTTGATTTTCGGACATAAGGTCCGATGATTGTGAAATGTGGAACATATATTGAAGTGTTGATTGTATGTAAATATGACGACCTATGTTCTTTATAATGTGAGTGATTGTGGTACATGCATTCCATTCATGAATGCACAATCAGATAATAGCAGTTGTGACCAGCTTATCCACCGATCAAAACTTAAAGCTCAACGAGTGAAAAGAGCCTCGAGCTCAAACAGTGATTAAGAGCCTAAGGCTCACTATGTATAATGAGTCCTGTATCCTCATTGGATAAGGGATAGTTATTAATGAGCCCGGTATCCAAAATGGATACGGAACAGTTCGGGTACTCGGTCACAACAATGTATTAAATGGAAAGTGTCTCAGAAGCATTTCATATGCATTTATATCAAGTATGTTTGATTGATTGAAATGCCGAAATTGCCTATGCTCAAGTGAAAAAGTGATGTTTATTTAAAGTGCAATTTTGTGAAAATATATGTTATGTGAAATGTTGTGTTGCATGAATTGAGTGAACCATCGATGATAGTTACCTCATTGAGTTCGCAAAACTTACCCAAAATTTGCAAATATTTTTTAGGACTCAGAAGAATACCCCGTTAGGTAAGCGGGAGTATACTTACAGCATACAAGTAAGGGATAGAGGTCGGGATTAGTTCGTATCTGCATTGTACTTCTTTATTTTCATACTAAATTGTATATTCCGCAAATTTTTGTATCATTTGTAATTAAATATTGTGGTATGTAATAACTTTTGGAATTGGAAATGTTTTGCTTTTGTAATGGGCCCAAATGGCTATTGAAATATTGATGTTTGTATTGCTATGATTGAAAATGTTTATGAAATAAAGCGGACCCAAATTGTTTACTGGTTTCCGTGCATGTGATTGTATTAAAAAAATTTATGTATTGAGTTTTGACTGTTTCAATGCACTAGCACGCCACCCTCGCAGGGCACGGACTCGGATATCACCCACGATGTCTGATTTGGGTCTTATAGGAGTAGGGTGTTACATTATGTGGCATCAAAGCCCATAATTACTATCTTATATGGGCGTTTTCTAAAATATGTGTCAAGTTACATACATTTTAGTCATGTTATAGCAGATAGTAGCGACTGATCCCCAGTCTGAGTCACATGCATGAGCACTTATTAAGAGTTTGAGTTGATAGAAATAGTGAGAAGAATGATTGTCCAGGTGTGAGAAAATGAAAGCTCGTGGATATCTAGAAATGAGAGATAGTATATGGTTAGATATGACAGATAAAGGTCTAACCCACTCGTATTGGTGAATGTATTATGAATAAACTATCAATATTGTATGGTGGTAATATATCCTCGAATGTGAAATAGATGTGAATTCATTATCGTGGACTGATTAAGGAAAGAAGTGATATAAACATAAAGGATGAGATTTAAAGTGTACAAGCCAAGTTGAAAGAAAATAAAATTTTCTGACCTTGAAAGGTTAGACTTGTACTTGAAATGAATGTCGGATAAATGTGATAAGAGTTATGATTTAGCGTAATAATATATCTGTGATATTGAGATCAAAATTTTATGATGATTCTGCATCTATAATTCTGAATGGATTGAGGATATACATATGGAAGATAAAATAAATGACAATAGGAAAATGGGATAGAAATGAAGAAGGAATGGAAGGGGAATAAAATAGTCATAAATGACATTATAAGAGATAAATGATGTGTAGTAAGGAGAAAGATAGAAATGTATATAAGAGAGGATTTCTGTATGAATGAGATAAAGAAAAAGATGACGAATCAAACGAGAAGAATTGATGCACTCAATATGGTAGTTGACTCATGATCAAAATGAGGTAGCCTCGGAAGAGGTAAATTATGGAAAATTGGAGAAAAATTTATGTTAGTATGTTTGATAATAAGAAGAGGAAAGTGCAGGGCACGATAGTGGCCTGACAAAAATAGGTTTCTGTCACGATCGTGTTGAGATAAACCAAAGGTAGGCAGGAACAAAGATAGAAATGTTGTTTGGAATCAATTGGAATTTAAGTATCATTTGCAAATGTTATTAATTGGTTAATTGACATAAATACGTCTTTAGATAAGATGTAATGATTTTGATGGTATATGCCAAGGTATTAGAGTAAATGAATTGCTTACCGCCTTATTGAGCCTTATTATAAAGGATGTTCTAATTATATAAGTTATGACATAAATTGATCTTATTAAGATATTATGAAAGGTTGAAATTGATCTTCTTGAGGTACTAAGAATGACTGATAAGTAATCATGGAAAATAGTTGATTGATAAAGATTTTATGAGCGATATCGAGGATAGTACTAAGAAATCTTTTTTCAAAGAAGAATTTCACTGAGATAGGTTCAGTAAACCAGATGATTCAATTTAAGAATAACCAATGAAAGAACAAATCAGAAATGAATAAGGAATGAATTAAAAGAGAATATTGGAGTCATATCCCTAGCAGAAACTCAAGCATAAGAGGTAGAATATGCTACTGAAAGTGTATGCGTTTTGTTTGATGTAAAGTATTCAACTACGCGAGAGGATTTTTGGAAATTGAGGTAACACTATTGTTAAGGTGAGGAGAACTTGGGTCCACATCATATTCTGTGCAAATATTTCTGGGAGATACAAATTATATATGATGAATATGTTACCAACACAGGAATTAAAGTTTGCAAATAAATCGAAATGTGTAGAGAAACTGGTATGAATGAGCAGACATTGGAATAAGTCAATGTGAAATATGAGGAAATCTAAAAAATGGAGAAAATTATTCGAGAGAGATAAGTCAATTGGGAAATTGAAAATAACATGAGATAATAATATTACCTCATTGAAGAACTGGCGACTTAAGGAATTACGAGAATTAATCAAGGGCATATAGAGTTTTGGCAATATTTGTTTGAATTAACAAAGGCCCTCGACAGTATTATGATATTGAAGATTAAAGAGATCCAAAGAAAGTTGAGGTAATAATGAAGTGAGAAACTCTAAGGAAATTATAAGAGATCTGGAGTTCTTTAGAACTAACCATATATATATTGGACACTGTCAGAAGTTATTGAGGAGTTTTTAATGATCCTAGCCTTTGACAGAAATGTCTGAGGAAAAACGTGTAAATCGTATGGACTATTGAATGTAAAGAGAATTTTAAGGAATTATAACACCAATGATAATAGTATCATTAGGAATTGGAGATTATGTAGTATACAATGATGTTTCACACCAGAGATTAGGATACGATCTAATGCAACAAAATAAAGTGAGTTCGTATGCATGGAGACAATTAAAGTATCATGAGTTGAATTATTCAGAATATGATTTAGAACTTGCTGCAATAGTAACTGCCTTGAAAGCTTCGAGACATTATATATACAGTGAAACATTTCGGAATTATTCAGAACATTAAAGTTTGAGGTAATTATGGAGTTTGAAAGAACTGAATATAAGGCTGAGACAATGAATAGAGTTACTTAAAGATTGTAATTGTACAAATGAGCATTTCTTAGCAAGGCTCGTGTTGAAATATAATGTATTGAATAGAAAATTCAATAACGGTGTAGCACAAATTTAGATATTGATGTAGCCAAATCTAGTGCAATGAAGAGTAGAATGTTGAGTTGAATATGGGGCAAAATGAAGTGTTATTAGTTGCATTGAAATTTAAGATTAGTTTTGCATGAAAAAATCAACAAAGCCCAAATTGAGGATTCAGAATTTATGAATCTTATTGAGAAATTGAAAATTGAATCCAGATTTTGATTTTGAATAGGAAAAAATGATACTTTGTGATTGAAATAAGAAGAATGTGTACCCAATAATAATGATTGAGCAAAGAGACTACTAAAGAAAGCAAGTAACAACCTAAGTTAGACATCCTAGTAGGAATATGTCGAAATGGTATTTTACTGCTAAGGATGTAGAAACAAGTGACTGAATGTTTGAGTTACCAACAGTCCTAACTATTGGAGATACGCTTAAAGCTTATATTTTGGAGTTCATAGGAACATGAGATCAATGTATAGTTCTAAGTGATATCTTTAGAATATTGTATGAGGCGTAAAACGACAAAAAGAGTCGTTCGCCTTTATATTGAAATGAAGAGGGCCTAAAAATAGTTGAAGGCCATAATTGATTCGAGATACTGTTGATGAGTAAAATGAATCGGTAATAGGAATTTATTTGGCCCAAGAAAGATGAATGAATGCGATGGATCAACATCGAGGTTATGGATTATAGTGAGATAGATATAAGAGTTAAGTGCAGTAACACTAAAGAGATATGAAATATCAAAGGAAAGATGAAACGTCTTTGAGAGTATCATCTTGCCAAGGTGTGCTCAGGTTAGGATAAGGAATAGACTAAGTTCAAATTGTATCCATATGATATTTTTATATTGAGGAAACAGTTTAGAAAGTGTGATATCTGAATTAGTGACTGGAAAAATCTAGTGATCCCATTGACCATAATTAAGTGGAAGAAATTATTTGAGTGATGAAGCAACTTAGGAGACAGAGGAGCATATGAGGAGACAATATCCCCACCTATTCGAGCAAACTAGTAAGAATTTCGAGGACGAAATTTTTTTAAGGAGAGGAGAGTTGTAACATCCCGTTACCTGTGAGGAGGCTAGAATAGTAAATAAGAGTGATCAATGAGAGCTTAGAATTTGCATTTTTATGCTCATGCATAAAATGGC
>JAOTBA010061481.1:0-12108 GCA_025629845.1 Erythroxylum squamatum | reverse complement strand
TTTTAAACGTCGCAAAAAGCTTTTACAATCTGTGACGTTTTATGAATAAAACGTCGCAGATTGTATTAATTTGTTGTAGTGGGTGGCGGTTCCTGCAGTGTTCAACGTGGGAAAGATAATTATGGCAATGCTCCGGCCACGAAAACCGATGGATGTTTTTCAGGCCATTTTTCCGGCATTCACTCCAGGTTTTATCTGCCACAAGCTTTAGAAGAGCATCTGCAATGGCTTTCTGATCATGAGGATCAATGAGGAGGCCATTGTTAAGTGCCTGTTAGGAGGATACTCATTGTTAGTTTATCAGAATACATCTCGGCAGCTATAGCATGCTAAAATTCCAGAAAACTATACTATTTATCACAACATGAACAAAATTGGGCTAGTCTGTAGCCTGTAAAAGGGGAGAAGAAACTGTGGTGAGTAGCAGTTTTATGCAGATCCTAAAGTTCTTACATACTTCTTAAGACTAAAAATAGAGGAGGAAGAAATGAATTATAATTTCAAAGGAAAAAAAAAAAACAGAACTCATCATCTACCTTTAAAATATCCACTGGTCCACCATTTTTTGTTGCAACTACAGGTAAGCCATAAGCTGCTGCCTGCACATATGGGTTAGAGTAGAAAGTGAAACAACCAATATTCTCTGTGAGTCTGTGAACATTATCTTCATTAAGTTTGAAGCAAGCAACACCTACCTCTATCAATGTGAGCCCAAATGGTTCTACAAGAGCTGGATTGATGAAAACTCCCTTCAACATACAAAAACGATATACAAGTATTACTGTCATCAATAATTAAATTGTGGCAAAGATAAGCAAAGGGTATTCCTGACAGGGAACAAAATGTTTGTACCTTGGTTTTTGCAGCCAGACGATAGATGTCAGGAACTTCAGATTGCTTGTGATGCTTAGGATAAGCCACTTGACCATACAAATCATACTTGTCGATGAGCTTGAGTACGCTTGTAAGAACAACAGAGCTGCTATTAGACATCTCCTCAATGTCATCTCTGTTGCCAAGTATTAGTGTCTGCAGACGAAGGTACGGTGCTTAGGTGCGTTGTTTAGATTTAACACGAGAGAATGAACTGCTATGTGCAAAAGTGAAGTCAAACACAAAATTTACCAAGTTGGCCAGCTCTCTCAGGGGCTGACATTCACCAAAAGCCTTGAGCAATGTCGTCACGTTCTTTTTCGGGTCAGGACGGGACAGCGCAAGAATGGTTGGTTTGTGAGGATTTGTGAAAAACCGCATGACCTGGTTGCAAAATTCAATCACGGATGTTTAGCAAGGATCATGTACATATTGATACACCAAAGTTCCTCATTGTTATTGAAAAACCTGTCAACAATTATGTTACCTCAGACCATATTGGAGGGAGGTGCCTTTTGTTTTGGGATCTGTCAGTGCTAATCAGTGACTTGAGATCACCTTCCAACGAATCTTGGGCCTTGACGTAGCTAAAGTCCATGCCTGGAGGTATAACCTGGCCATACATTGATATAGATATAAAGACTGACTCCAATTTCCTGTGCAGCATATGCTAGATATGCCTGGAAAAGTAATCTGATTTTTTTTGACCGAATTTGTTAATAGGATAGAAAATGAAGTTTAGTAATTGTGATGTATTGCAGAAGATTATTATTATGTCTTCCTATAACATCGTTCTTATGAAGTTGCAAGCAGAGGATATTTCTCTTACCACCATCCTTGGCATGTATCTTCCCAGGCAACTCACTCCCCGCCGTCTTCTAACCCTTAGCTTCCTCTCCAACTTGAGATCGAATCCGTCATATAGGCCCCATTGTTCCTCAATTTCTTGCCTTGTGCTGGTTACCACCATCTCAGCAGCATCCAACCCCAACTCCTCAGCCCCAATCCTTCTCATGATCTTGTAGGTAGCATTTATGTCCTCCCTTGAAAGCCTACCTTGCTTAAGCAATTGCTCAAACTTATTCCTACCCAGTGAGTGCCCTGTTAGAACCATTGGAACATTTAAGGTCCCAGACAAATGGGCAGCTACCTCTCCTGCATCAGCATAGTGACCATGTATCACATAAGGCCATGTTGGCTTTCCTCCATTCACTTGTTCACCTAATGCTCTGGCCATACTAACAATGTGGTTCAACCCCCCATCAACAAATTCGTGTATGTAAGGCCAAAGTGACTCTTTTGGTATGTACCTGTGTCATAGATGTTGCAGGTTAGGACTATATACTTAACAAGTGCAACAGAAGAGAACATAAAGCTCAAGAATTTGGCTTACTTGTCACGAGGGCCGCAAGGAATGCGGATAATGTAAGCTCCACAGCTACCACTCCCATCGGTTGGACATGAAAGCATCTCAATTGGCTCACCGTAGCTGTAGTCGACCTCCGGTGAAGCAATTTGTCTGGTCAGGAGATCCACACGATATACGCCCTTAGTATTAGCTAAAGCACGAGCTAGTTCAACTACATATTTCACCTGTAATCAAAGTGCAGTTAAGTCTCTGGATGGTGACACTTGATGATTACTTCTAGGATAATTAGCCTGTATGTGATGTTATTACCTGACCACCAGTGTCAGAATCCCTTCCAAGTTCCATGTTTTCTCCGCGAACCAAACCGTGCATACTACATTGGAAAACATATTTGGAATATCAACTACAGTAATTGTGATTACATTTTCTCGAGGCTGGTAGAAATTAATATCTCTGCAATTTTTCTTTCTGCTGTAGTTTGATTCTATCTTGATTGACATGATGATGGTGATGTAAAATACCTTATTAGTACAATGTAAAGATTCCTTGGCTTCTCCTCATCAGACCATATCTTAATTTCAGAGTTGATCCTGCTAAAATTCCGGACAGGTTCTACAATGGTGGTCTCACCCTTCTCCTTCTCACCCTCAGATAACTCAGAAAGATCTTCTGCAGCATCATTACGTCCTTGTTCACGCTCTAGCCGTCTTTTTGCAAGCCTTTGTTCGTCGTCCCATGTTATCTGCAATTAGAACTTTCATTATCTACATTGTCATTATTCATGGACTTGTCAAGAGCTCCTCTAATCATGCTTCTAATATTTGATTAATCCCATAAATTTTAATCCAAAAAATAAAAGAACATAAACTGGCCACAACCTACTTGAAGTTCAATCAAAATTCAATCAAGTTTGAGCCTAATCCGAACCCGGCCCAACTCGTTGCCAGAATCTAACCTGTTTCTTTCTGCGGGCAAGATGCCAAATTCGCCAGCACATATTCTCCAGCCTGTTACTGCGTTCACGAGTATTCCTTGTTGCTATCACCTGCACTTTCATAATGTCAACATCACCATCACTCATCATAAGTTACTTCTCATGCACTTCCCAAAAAGATTATAAATTTCTTGCCTTAGTCGTGTATGCAACTCGTGCATGCTCTAAAAGTTCTAACTTCTTTAAATTGGCATCACTTGCATGCATATAGGATTTATTTCCTGAAATTTACTAATAACTCAAAACTTGGTGTTCGGTGGTTTCTTACCTTTCCAATTGTTAAGTCTACTTAAGATAGGTTTTGTCTTTGTTTTTTTTTTTAATTTTCATACTTTTGTAGGTTCCATGCATAATTTTGGCATTTTAAAATAGACTAAAGAAGAAATCTTTGTTAGATGCTGAAATCTTTACATATTCTTATCTCAACATTATATTATTCTTTGTCGTACGTTAATAGCCCATTTGCTATGTGTCTTTGTTAGACTGTAACTAAATAATACGCATGCTTGTTTTTACATGCATTTCATGAATCAACCTCCAAGTCAAATTAAGAGGCACTCCGTAGATGAACATAAAGTTAAAAATCTCGCTCATATGAAAAGTCTGGAGAGATCCGATAGTACGCAGCCTCACTCCGAACTATTAAAGAAGTTGTTTCTGAATTACATAGTTAGGACAATAAAAGCTAATAAGATTCTAATATTCTACTCATAAATTCAACTCATAACCATTAGTTCACTTACTCTCTCTATATATATGAAATGTACAAAAGACAAAATCTGCAAGTACAATAACAATTTTGACACGCTTATTATTATATTTATGTGGTGCAAAAGACAAATTCTGCAAGTACAACAATTTTGCACACATATCATTATATGGAAAGAAGATATTTAATAGTCTACACCACAATTAGTCATGGTATTTTGAAAATAAATACATTCGTAAAATTATTACTACATACCATAAATTAATTACTCTTAGTAGTTTATTTATTGTGTTGTTAATTATGTCTATGAAAAGTATTAGAGAACATTTCTGGAAAAAAAAGGTCAAAGATCAAAGTTCAAATCAGAGACCCTCGAAGCTTTACTAGTAGCTTTCCAAGTCACCTGAGTAATATAGATGGAGTTCAAGCAATGAATGGTGTGTATTTGAGGTCAATAATTTGATAATTCCGTAGATATCAATAAAGTTTTAGTAAGTTAAAAGCTCAAAAATCATGCATTGATGCATTTGTTTCATGAAAATGAAATCAAACTTTTTATGTTTTGTCATTATAACAATATCTCTATGTGAGCCAGAAAGAGAGAAAGATGAGAAGATAAACCTTAACCCAAGTCTTGTGAAGATCAGACTCATCAAAGCTATTGATGACTTCTTCCACAAAGTACTTTGTGGGACTGAACGACTTGCTGTCTTCAGGACTGTTATCTTTGCTGCTTTCATCTCCAAACTTAACAACCTCCAACTTCCCATCTTCTCTTTTCCTCGCCCCATTCCCCACATCCAAAATGGCCTCCAAGTACCCATTTAGCCATTCGTTTCCTGCTGCCATCTGTTGATCACAACGATATAGATACTTCACAACAATATCAATATGTATATACCACAGTATACATCAAATGAAACAGTTGTTAAAAAAATGGAAGTAGAAGAAGAAGAAGAAGAAGGGACATGGTTTCAAGAGAACAAGGGGGTATATAAAGGTAGAAGGAGAGGCAGAGAAAAGGGTCTGGTTTCAGGGGCTGTATGAAACCGAGTTGGTCGTGAACAACTCTCTCTTTTTATTTTGTTTTATTCCTTTGATCTCTTCTCAGTTCTCTCTATACGTGTATTAGATGTGTTTTAAGTTTTTGATAGAACTTGTGTGATATTGTAGCAACTAGGCAGGATAGGGTTACTCTCATATTCCTCCACTGTTGCATTACTACTCCAACATTATTCTTTTATTATCATCTTTATTTTTCTGATTCCTATGCTTTTATATATGCTCTTCAAAGCTCGTCGTCCCTCACTTGGCAAAGCGAATAATGAAAGTAGCTTAATCAATTGGGTATATTTACAGCATATCCAGGCATAACCATTCATTGGTCTGCAAATAATCAATCTTTGTTTATAATAGAATAAGGTCATAACATGGTTTCAAGTATGTCTTGTTCGATTATATTATAATTACAAGGTTCTATTAGAATTTCATCATTTATCCTTGTTTGAGGTTTCCTTGAAATTTGATTGGTACTCTTTATATGTACATATATCATCATACATGAAACCCTCTACTTATTTATTAAAAAAAATTGTGGGCTATATATGCCACTAGCTATAATTGCTTTTGATTTCACATTTTTATTTTAATCAATATATTTTCAAAATTACCAGTTAATTTTATATTATTTTTTAGTTATCATATAATTTTATGATAACTAAAGTAAATGAAAAGCATTTAGCAAGTAGGGAAAGAGAGCCAATAATAAAACTATGCTTGCGAATTAGAAGTTGAAATATTGAAGTGAACATTGCAAATGAAATCGTCTATACCACATGTGCTGTTTCAACTCTGTTTCAGTCCATCTCATCTACGTATTTATGTGAGTTTCTTAACATTGGCCTACCCTATTGATTGGTCGAGAATATTCTCTCTTGTTGCTTTTCCCTTTGAGGTAACTAAAAAGATGGTGCGTATATAATTTCAGAGAATTATGACGTAATCACAAATAATCTCTAAGAGAGTAAAGTTATGTATTATTGAACTTTTTAAAATTTCACATTTTAGCGAAAACTTTATTAAATATTGTTATTATTATAGAGTTTTGACATAAATGTAAGTCCTTAAATGTGTGATTTGTTTTGGAAGGGTGCTTCCAGAAATTGACTGAAATGATGTGTGTTTAGATAGGAATGTCATTAAAATGTTTTGGCCTCGTCCTATGTAGATATAAATTAAATTGGGTCATTAAATTTGATGACCTCATCCTCTCTAAGAAAAGACATTTCTTTCCATTCTCAAGTTTGGCCTACTATGACATTGATGGTAATTGTAAGGACTAAATGGCAATTGACATTGATGGCAATTTTCTGTTTTTTCTTTTTGTGTGGACGAGTAATGTCTTTTTAATTTCACAAACATTCATTATATGCCATAGTGATTTAATGAGAAAGGGTCTCTTCCAAAATAATTCAATTTCTATTTTTTGTTTGTTTGTTCATAATGAAACTCAAAATTAAGTTAGAGTACTATTTATCAAAAATAATTCTCGAAATTAAATTCTAAAATTTCAAGTGTGTGATAAAGCCTTGCAAAATGGTTCAAATACGAATGCTTATTTGTTCTAAAAGAAAAGCAACAAAACTAACCCTAAGGTGTAAGTGAGTTGGTAGGGAGTTTTTTTGGTTTAAGTGAGATTGCGGGTTCGAACCACTCTTATGTATGCAACCGTTTAAAACTTAGGGCTCGAGCGGGGATTAGTCTGGATGTGGATGGCTTAAAAGTGTCTTTCCATAATTGAGACCCTTTTAGGACATCTCGTGAGAAGAAAAAAAAATAACAACAAAACCAGACTTTAGGTCTAGTGGTTCAACAAAAGGTGGCAGCTATCAATTTTCATTAGTGACCGATCATAACTTTTTCTATACATACGCACTCGAACATAATGAAAGTGGCTCCCAAGTAAATGTGAAGGATCCTATAATTCAGTAGAGCTCTGCCCATACAAGCAAGGAAGTATCGAAGAACAATTTACAATGTTGAATAAACTCAGCATATTAGAATATGTTGCATGGCATCAGATACCTTAAGAAAGGGCATCGGCATGACAAAGAACAATAACCCCAGGCAATTGGCTGACTGTTGTACGATGGAGAAATGTGAACATGTTGCCAAAAGTAGTGTATAGCACAAGAAATAAGCAAAGAATCTAACAAAAAAGTAAAGAACAAAGTGAGATCAATGAAAGGGAAAAAAAATAAAGGTGGGGTGGTGGGAAGTTGGACTTGTATATGAGGAAAGGGCAAGTAAAACAAAAGGAAATCAACGGCCAAGGAAAGAGATGTGTGTGTATGGACATGGAAGTTGCGAAGGCCAAGGAAAGAGATGTGGGTGTATGGACATGGAAGTTGTGAAGGTTACATCACCAACGTAGGGAGAGAGATCAAGTGGGCATGGGCTGATGGGCAAGCTACAAGCAATTTGGGAAAAAATTAATAAAAAAAGAACACTATTTGGATATTTCAGGAATATCCTTTTGATTACATTTGTGGCCATTCATGATTCAACACCATTTCTTGGTTTTATTTATCTCTTTCCCTACACAGAAAGATAGTCATTTGCAGTTTCATGGAGATTTGACTAGGAACAAAAGTTAAGAACAAAAAACAAACTCTAAGATACCACGGCAGCATTCTCGTGTTGGAGCAGCATGACATAATTGGCATTAACAGAGACGAGGCAAGGATTTTAAGCAACAGAAGTTAGAAGCAGCAGCTGATAATGACTGTAGAGAGAGGAGAAATCATAATATCATGGCTTATTTCTCCACTGATTGTCTTCTTTCATTAAACTCAGTTCATGATAGAAAATGATTCTTTGGTTATTCTGGAACTGCTATGAGATAATATCTTTTACAAAGTTATCAAATTTCAGAATATCTACATGGCTGCAATGAAACTATAAAGCTAGACCAGGTTACAAAGAAGGCTGCCTGATCAAATTCTTCCAAAAGAATATAATGCACTCCCTCCCTATCTAAATATAAGAATATTGCAGATAAGTATCTTCTTGCCTTCGGTCTCAAGTGGCTACATCTGAGTCCCTTGGTTTCTTTCTTCCATTTGATAGGTATTATCCTTACAAAGAAAAACCTTCCTCAAGACATTCAGTTCTAATGTCATACATGATCCGTTGCAGTAAACTTGGGTTGCTTGTAACAACAGCATCCACTTTATCAGACAACATTCTATGCATGGAGTCAATATCATCAACAGTCCAAGCAAATACCTTCTTTTTCCTCCTATTGACAACCACACAACTATCAGGTACATATATTTATAAATCAGTTAGCATGTAAAAAATCATGAATAGCTCAGAATGGAATTCATACCTGTGTAAAATTCTGACAAGTGTTTCATCGATCAACAGATGATAAACACCAACTACCTCAGCTCCTTTCATCCTTAACAAGTTTGATCTCACCCCTGTATTGGGATCAATCATGACAATGTAGCCCACCTGAATAAGGATCAAAGCATGCCAGTCAGTTGCAATTTTAAACATTAACTTTACAGAACCCATTCTTGTTTTATGGAATTAGGTCATGCTGATGACAGGCAATTACCAAGAAAATATTCTAAACTGATTTACCGTAACGTTTGATGACAATTTAATTACATCCCTTGCTAAAGTGTCACTTTTTGCCCAAATAATGCAATTCTTGCACCGTGCCCTCTCAACCTGAAAACTTCAACTTGGAACATAAAGGCTTAAATGTAAACAAAACTATGTCAAGAAAGAGCTGTAACTCTGACATTCAACTTCGGTAATACATTGGGAAAAGAAACTTGGTTTCTGCTATGTTGACTGCCATTCTAATCAATTGAGTGCATGTACCAGGACAGTACTTATAGTTAGTGCGCAAGGTCAACTTGTGAAATCTGTTAACGACATTTTGGAGCTAAGTCATTGACAACACCAACATACTTTGTATTAAAAAAAGACTTTTCACCAAGAAGTTGATAGATCACCGAGTAGTCATCGAAAAATAGGTGTATCTGCTTCAGAATTGAGATTCATGATTAGATTTATCAAGACATTCCAGAAGAACAAATTGTCTCAAGAAGTAGCTCAAGCCATTAAAACTACCACAGACCTCTGACCTAGTAATTTCATCATCAAAAGCAAAAGGGAATACAGAATTTCTCTGCTTAATGAAATTCTGTGGGCCTTAACAAATGAGAACAACCCATATCACGTTCAAATTTTCATTTCCAACTAATGAAAACAGAGGTTCCAAGACATCTCACATACAAGCTGTGAAAAACAAACTTCCAACTGACATCTCGGTAAACATTTGCCACATCAAACTCAATTCACTCAGCTCCAGCACATTATCTCTTAGTTCATCAAATAGTGCTGCTACTCCACTGATTTCCATCCTCATTCTTTAATCTAGCTGTAAAACAGTGAACATGAGTTTACTGACTTCTTGCAAGCCTGACCTAGTAAAAATATATTGCCCAGTGAAGCCATAAAATCTCTCGCTTAATCAAAAAACTCAAGAAGTCTTAAATACCCCTCCTCTCTATGTTCATATTTTTCCTAAGAGAGGTACAGTTGTCAGCATCTAAGTTTGACTTATTATCTCCTCTATAACTAGAGAAATGCCAATCTCCTCTTCAACAAATAACCTTTCTTGCAGTGGCTCTACATTCAAAATAGCCACAATGTGTACATGTTCTCATTCTCAAATACTCTCCCAAGTACAAAGCTTGCTTCTTCTCTAAGATATTTGCTGCTCGATTACAATAAGAAGGTTCCTCTCAAATGTAGGAGATACTACCCAGCATGGAAAAGGCCACGAAAAGACAAGTTTCAGATTCCAAAACTAATCTTACAAAGTTATACTACATTTAGAAACAGTAAACTAGTACTTCGTGAAAGAAAGAAACTGCAAAAAATGAGCCATATTATTAAAATATTGCTATCTGGGATGATTGAGCAGATCAAGGGAACCAAGAGAATAAGAAACTCACAACAGAAAGAATATCCTTCGCAAGTCCCTTCTCATATGATGGAGGCCCAACCTTAGCATCCAAAATCACATGCCGAACTGAACCTGATATCAACTGAACAATATAGAAATCATACTTAATTGTTCCATGAAAGTTGTAACAAATATATGCATGTAAATACATGCGCACATATATAAAAGACACAAGGAATGGTGATGCATGGTACATCAAATTTGATTTAGAGCAATTACATCCCTTGTCATAACAATTAACTTCCTTGTAATAACAATTAACTTAGAGGGACTGTTGAAGCAGGTCCATATCTAAGTGAAATGAAAGGCACCAAGGAAGGGAGGGGAAATCCAAAATTACCTTCAATGCTTCTTCAATAGTAGGGATCTTTTTGCCATTAAACTCCTGGGGATGTGCCACATCTAGTTCACTAATCTACGACCACCAAAACAGAAAAAAGGTTGTCAAAGTTACTAGCAAAAATGCAGTATTCTTTTTCTATGCGATACTGTTTGCTTTCTAGTCAAGCATTAGAACCAATGGTTTTTTGTGTTTGTCAGCATTGACACAATATTTTTCACTCCATGACCATGTGACAAGCATATATAAGAAAAATGGCAAATCGTGTGAAGGCAACAGTTGGAAAATGATCATAAAACTAAATTGACAAGAAATAGGATCAACATTATACCGTAGCACATTCGACTTTGGAAAAACTTGCAATGAAATTGGAAACTGTTTCAGAAATGCAGCAGGTCTCACCTCTTTCATGCTGTATTTCCCAACCTTGGAAGTAGCATTACCAGTTATCTGCTGCAGATCCCTGCCTGCAGGAATTAAAAATCAAATTTCCATGCAAAGGAAAATGATTTCGTATATTAAAATGACCGTGTTATGCTACATCTAGGAATCCAGATATATGTGAACACTACTCCATAAGATTGAGGAATCTAGAGTTACAATTTCATGGTAGTTTTGTGATATTCGGGAAATAGGATTTTTCAAATTGAAGATATCTGATTCCATGCCTGACATATGCAACATACTTTGCAGCAATAAACTAGCCAATAAGTGAATGCCAACAAAGTGATTAGAGCTGTTTTTAATGCCCAAAGGACATCTAATATATGTACTAATTACTGAACATCTTTCATAAATTGCTTGACATGATGTCTTACAAATATTTTGTCCTATTTAAACATTTTCATGAAAGAAAAGTGCAATAAGAATAAGTAATCTGTTTCCGATCACACCAAGACTGATAAATTCAAAATTATTGGAATGTCTTGTCTTTTTAACTCTAATAGTTCAAACTTCACCTGATATATCCAGTTGATCAGAATTATGAAGAAATCCAACTTTTTTTCCATATAATACTGTCACTGCTAAATATTAGCATGTGACTGTAAAGCAAAGTTCCTAGTACTACCTCTCTATAGCATAATAAACACAAATCAAATTCTTAAACCATTAGCCGGTCATACATGTACCTTTTTTTAATTATGAAATCTAATAAAACATTCTTACTGAAAAGGAAAAAACTAGTATCAGGAGCCAGATATTTGTGAAGTAAATTCAGGTTTGGAAGTAGATCATAGCAAAAAAAAGACTACGTATACCTGTCGTGAAGTGCGAATAGAACTCCATCATTGGAACGTGAAACATCAATCTCAATACAGTCTACCTTAGATCGAAGAGCTAGTCCATATGCTGCCATCTGAAAGCCAAAAAGAAGAAATAATCCAAATAAGTTAAAAACATAAGCAACACTCACCCTTGTTGAAAGAAATTGGATTCCAGGAATTTTGCACTCGAATGAAGGACTTTAATCTTATTTCCAAAGCACGGATCTCGCCGAATAAGATATTATACATACATATAATGATGTTTTTAAGACATGTGAAAACAACCAGTCTACTTGGAACCATCCCAAGGTACAAGCTTTGTGAAGTAGAGACCCAGAGTTCAACATTAACAATGACTAAATATCCAATCACGGAACAAGATCACAATTGGTATTCCAAAAAATCAGCTAAAGAGACTAGCAACGGTTACCGAGTTAGGGAAGGCATTAGTTGAATCACCACCATGAGCACAAACGAGAGGAGGATCATTGAGCCAACCACACTTCCTT
>JAOTBA010061440.1:0-12109 GCA_025629845.1 Erythroxylum squamatum | reverse complement strand
TGATGTACTTGTAGTAAAGTTGAAAGACACAATGTAGACTTTTGGTTTTGTGAAATGAAATGAGGAAGAAGTAGTTTCTAAAAAAAGATATTGTGGTTTTCGATTGATGCTTTATATGTGAATAATGATATGATGCCATATGAAGTGAATGTAGTAATCGATCGTAGCTCACCCTTATCATAGGATATGTACCGGAATGACCTCTGGGCGTCCCGGTGTGTACCTTGCTGAAAGGGGGTGCTACATGTTGAGCCTTTGGAAAACCATATACTCTGTTCACCCCTGTTTCTGTATTTTTCTCACTCTAACTTCGTCTCTCTAAAATTCCAGTAGCATAGCCTTATAGTTTCGTACATGATAGATAGATAATGACTACAATTGGTATTAGAGCACTTATTTCTTGAGGGGCCTGTGAGTGTGTGATTGAGTGAGGAGCTTTCTTAAAGATCCAACGTTGGTGATTACCACTGGAGTGCTGTGATTTGGAGAAGTTCATCGGAGATGACTGAGAACTTACCTCAAGGCCTATAGCCTCCAGTGTTTAATGGTGAAGGATACGCAGTCTGGGCAATCAAAATGGAAGTATATATGCAAGGATAGGATCTGTGGGAACCTGTTGAAGATGATTACGCAATTGATGTGCCGACAGAGGATGCGACCATACCTCAGCTGAGGTGGTTGAGGGAGAGGATCACCAAGAAAGCTTGTGCCCGATCTTGTTTGTATCAGGCGTTAGCTCCCTCCATTTTTACAATAATCATGAAGATGGATTCAGCAAACAAAATCTGGGATTTATTGAAAGAAGAGTACCGGGGAGATGAAAGAATCAAGCACATGAAAGTGCTTAATTTTATGAGAGAATTTGATAGACTCCAGATGAAAGAATGTGAGTCTGTCAAGGTTTATGCGGAGAAGTTGTGTCAATTAGCTGATCAAATAAGGCTTCTTGACGTTGAATTCAAGGATGAAAGAATTGTCTAGAAGTTGCTGAACTCTGTTCCAGAAAAATATGAAGCAACAATTTCTTCACTGGAAAACTCGAAAGACATGTCCAGTATAAAGCTAGCTGAAGTTGTAAGTGCGTTGTAGGCACAGGAGCAGAGACATGTGATGAGGAAGGGCGATATTTTGGAAGGTGCTTATAAAGCATCCACAAAAAATGATGATCAAGAGAAGTCCAAGAATAAGTGGTCGAAGGGAGGTTCTAAGACACAGAAGAACCAGAATCATCAGAAGGGCCAATCCAAGACGCAATCTGGTGATAAAAATGCGAAGTATAACCCATGTCTTCACTGTGGTAAGTCAAATCATTTGGCTTACAGATGTTGGAAGAGACCCAATGTAATATGTAGAAAATGTAATCAGAAGGGCCATATGGAGGCAATCTGTAAACAACAGACTGGTCATTCTTCGGCTGAGGCTCAAGTGGTTAAAGAAGAGGAGCAACTTTTTGTGATTACCTGCGATTTGTTGGAGACCCCCTCAACCGAATGGATCATAAACAGTGGCTGTACAAGTCACATGTCTTCAAATCTAAGCATGTTTAAGCAGTTGGATAGATCTTTCAATGCAAATGTCAAGCTTGGTGATGGATAGTGCATTTCAGTGGAAGGGAAAGGAGTGGTTGAAGTTTGTACTGGAGAAGGACTTAGCACAACTTCTAATGTTTTGTTTGTGCCTAAGATACACCATAACCTTCTCAGTGTTGCATAACTCATTGCGAAAGGTTTTAGAGTGATCTTCGAAAGTGATGAATGCAGAATCATAAATCCAGCAGGAAAGGAGATTCTCATAGTGAAAGTAAAAAATAAGTGCTATTCTCTGAAAATGGAAGATGTTCAACAGATTGCCTTGGTGAGTAATGCTCAATTAACAGATCTGTGGCATAGATGATTGGGGCATTTTCATATGAAAGGACTTGATGAAATGGCAAAAAATAAAATAGAAGTAGACCTTCCTGCAGAGATGGGTTGAACTTCAGTGTACAACGTGTCTTAAAGGAAAGCAAACTCGACAGCCATTTCCTAGATCTTCATGAAGAGCTGTTGAACCTCTACAATTGATACACATGGATGTGTGAGGACCAATGCCTGATGAATCATTGAGTGGTAGTAGGTATTTCTTGCTAATGATTGATGACTACTCTAGGTTCTCTTGGCTTTATTGTCTTAAAACAAAGGTGAGGTAGCTGACATTTTCGGTGACTTTAAGAGCTTTGCAGAAAATCAGTGCAGCAAAAAAATAAAGTCAGTAAGAACTGACAATGGAGGTGAATTCACTTCAGATAAATTTGAGATGGTGTGCAAGAAAGCAAGGATTAAACATCAGCTAACAACATCCTATACCCCTCAACAAAATGGGGTGGTGGAAAGAAGGAATAGGACTGTCGTGGAGATGGTGAGATGTATGTTAGAAGAGAAGAAACTTCCCAAGAGATTCTGGGCTGAAGCTGCACATACTGCCTGTTTCTTGCTAAATAGACTCTACTCCAAGGTCCTTGATGGGAAGACACCATATGAAATGTGGTGTGGGATGAAGCCTAAGCTCAAGAATCTCAAGGTGTTTGGCTGTCTTTACTACTCTCATGTTCCACAAATCAGAAGGGGAAAATTGGATAGCAAGAGTGAGCCTACCATCTTTGCTGGATATTCAGAAGTCACCAAAGGGTATAGACTCTACTTTCCTGATCTGAACAAAGTTAAAGTGTGTAGGGATGTTTATTTTCTTGAAGATCAGCA
Source organism: Erythroxylum squamatum (assembly GCA_025629845.1). Taxonomy (NCBI): domain Eukaryota; kingdom Viridiplantae; phylum Streptophyta; class Magnoliopsida; order Malpighiales; family Erythroxylaceae; genus Erythroxylum; species Erythroxylum squamatum. The sequence goes on along the minus strand of JAOTBA010061440.1, from coordinate 9,371 downwards.
ATGGGATTGGCAAAAATCAGAACAAGAAACAACAGCAGAAGATAGAGGGCAATCTGTCAAATATTATACAGGTATGAATTTCACTAACCCTTCTATGACAGATGATGAAGTTTCAGATGTTAAAGAAGAAGATGAGGACCAAGAAGATGACACAGATCATGTTTCTGTGAGAAGAACAAGGAGCTTGGCAAACATCTATAAACGAAGGAATGCAGCTATATGTGATCCGACTCATATGCAAGAGGCCTTGAAGAATCCCAAATGGAAAAGTGCAATGCAGGAGGAGTTGGACACGATCCACAAAAATCAGACTTGGACACTTGTTGACAAACCAACTAATAGAAAAGTAATTGGTCTTAGATGGGTGTTTAAACTCAAGATGAATCCAGATGGATCTATAAGCAAGTATAAAGCACGTCTAGTTGTGAAAGGGTATGCACAGGTTGAAGGGGTGGATTTCAGTGAGACCTTTGTGCCTGTTGTGAGATTAGAGACAATAAGGTTGATTTTGGCAGTAGCAGTAGAAAAGGAATGGGAGGTGCATCAGATGGACGTGAAATCAGCCTTCTTGAATGGAGAATTGCATGAGGAAATTTTTATTGAACAACCAGAAGGCTTCATCATTAAGGGAGAAGAAGAAAAAGTTTATAAGTTGAATAAAGCACTATACGGGCTGAAGCAAGCTCCAAGATGCTGGTATTCGAAGATTGACAATTTTCTCTTGCAAATCAATTTTCAGAGGAGCAACAGTGAACCTACACTCTATGTAAGAGTTGAAGGAGGTCAGATGGTTATTGTTTTAGTTTATGTAGATGATTTACTCTTGACTATAAGCTCAAGTGTTCAAATTGGTAGCTTGAAATTTCAGTTTAAGAGCACATTCGAAATGACAGATCTTGGATTGATGAAGTACTTTCTGGGAATGGAGTTGAATCAAAGGAAAGGATAGATTTTTGTGAACCAGAAGAAGTATATCTGTGATGTACTTAAGAAGTTTCAGTCGGATCAATGTAAGGTCGTCTCAACTCCAATATGTCCAAAACATAGTTTGATGCAGAATGAAGATCATGAAGAGATTGATAGCAGGCTATATCGAAGTATTATTGGGTGTCTCATGTACATCACAACCACCAGACCAGATGTACAATACGCTGTAAGCGTACTCTCCAGATACATGAGCAATCCAAGGAAGTTGCATCTAGTCGCTGCCAAAAGGATCTTGAGGTATCTCAAAGGTACTTTGGATTATGGAATGAGTTACAAAAAGACTGGAAAGTGTGATTTAAAAGGTTATGCGGATAGTGATTGGGGAGGCTCTTCAGAAGATATGAAGAGCACTTCAGGTTTTTGCTTCACTCTCGGATCAGCTTGCTTCTTTTGGAGTACCAAGAAGCAGGAAGTTGTGGCATTATCTACAGCTGAAGCTGAGCTAGTTGTAGCCACTTCAGCAACAAAGCAGACGATTTGGATTAGAAAGCTTCTGTCGGATTTACAGATGCCTGTGCAAAGTCCCACGGTGATATATGTTGATAATCAAGCAGCAATTTCCATCTCAGTGAATCCGGTGTTTCATGGAAGGACTATGCATTTTAAGCTTAGATACTATTATCTGACGGATGTGCAGAAAGATGGACAAGTAGAGCTTAAGTATATAAAGACAGAAGAATAGATAGCTGATCTGTTTACAAAAGGCTTTCATGTCTCTCGATTTGAACAATTGAGGAGTTTAGTGGGAGTTCAGAAGCTGAATTTCTTATCCAAGGAGGAGTATGTAGAAGATGTTTCAGAAATCCAGACGTAAAGGACGTACATGCAAGCCATGCAAAGACATAAAGAATCGTTTTAAAGAAATCAAGAAGAGTCAGTTGAGTTAGTTGTTAGATGACAGTTAATAGCTGTTATAAATATTGTGAATTTACAGAAGTTGTACACACATTGTTTTTCAATATCAATAAAATCAGAAGAAGCCTTAACCAGTTGTTGAGCCTTTGGAAAACCATATACTCTGTTCACCCCTGTTTCTGTATTTTTCTCACTCTAACTTCATCTCTCTAAAATTTCAATAGCATAGCCTTATAGTTTCGTACATGATAGATAGATAACGACTACAGATCACTCTCTTGCACAAACCTTTTCTCTCCAACAACATTCTTAACTTCAGCTTTTGCTTTTTCCATGATTTTAGGATTCGTCATCAATCAGTCATTGCCCAATCAAGTTTCATGAAAATTGTATCAGTTCCAGCAGCGAACATGACCTGGACGGAGTTTAAAAAAATTATCATCTAGAGCAAACTCGATGAATCAGTAAGTTTGAAATTTCAAATAAAAAGCAGACAATCACATGTACCAACATGTTGGCTTTAACATTATCCATTGTAAGAGGAGTTTCAGGCTTTCAGCAGATTCACTCCTGTGTACATCGAGCAAAACGTCCACTAGATCCTTATTCTCTGCCGTTTTCCGGCCAGGACTTAGGTGTTCGCTAATGACCTCATCAAAAAATTGGTCGAATCGCTTGAAATACTGTCGAGTTTTGATTTCATGCTGGTAAAGTTGTGAATGAACTTTAAAGAAGGAAAGTAGTTGTAATACGTAGTATATACCTTATTGCGTACTCAGGATATCATCTAGAAGTGATGATATCACAATAAATTTTTTATTTGAGTGAATGTTCCCTGATACATGTTTCAATTAATAATTCCAACATATAGACACTAGATTAATACTGTAATAGCCCAGACCACCGGCCCACAGATATTGTCCACTTTGGATTGCCTCTCGAGCCAAACCCCTCACAGTTTTGCTCTTCCCACCTTTGGGAAAACACGTCTTAGGGGGAGAGGTATTCATACCCTTATAAGGCGTACTTCGTTCTCCTCTCCAACCGATGTGGGATTTCACAAATACTCTGTAAAATTCATTGTGATCATATCAAGAATTATAATGAAACACATATAAGCTCACCACTCATCAAGATTGTGGTTCATAGTAAGCAAATACTAAAATGTATGTTTTAAGACTAAAGTAACGACCTACTTTATTTTTGAAAACATACTTGATTTCAGATTCATTTAATAGTGCCATTATCTATAGTCGACTACTATCATGATATGAAACTCATCAGCCCCTTGAAGTAAACTCCTTTACTTACATGGAGATAAATCGCAACACTACAGCCTAAACGATAATCAAGCGATCAACTTGATTATTCAATTGTGAATCAATTAATTTAGATTCTAATAATATACATGTTTCCCATACATCTCTATGTATATGTATATTACTTACAAAAGAATCTTGGTACCTTTTGACTAGATATATAATGTTCACACATATAAAACCAAACCCTTTTGTTTTATTAGTAATAAATATTTTCTTTACAAAACTGTAACTGAAGAAGATAAAGTTACATGTAAATACACTTGCTTTCCAGGGCATTATAGTTACATAACTCCAACAAAAGGAGCTACCAATCTAACATAAGTATGTAACAGTATTGTGTTCTCGACTCGTATTAGTGGTGATTGTTAAAAGAAATTCTAGAGGGACCTATTAAGCAAAATAAAGAACAACATGGTCTTGGATTAGATATGTCTGTCAAAAAGAGGAGAGTTGCCTGAGAGGGTAAAGAGATGTTGAAGAAATGTTAGAGGATAACTAGAGGTCAATCTAGAACCTTAGAGGAAAAAAGAATTCATATCAAGATTAAATCAAGAACATAATGATTCAAGATCTATAAGAAAATATTCTTTTATATTATTTTCTATGTTGTTTGTTATTAGTTTTTCTCTTCCTTTAATGAACTAAACTAGGATAGATTTAGGTGTGTGTGAACTTTAAAACCTTTTATTTCGATTTAATTTTTAATTTAATGCAATAATCTGGTTTTTTTAGAATTTTTCAAGAGTCTATATTGTGTGGAATTGAAATAGAGAATGCATAAATTCAATTTCATATTTCATATATAAAGATTAAGATTAAGATTTTATATATATATATATATATATCTCATCATATAAATTATACGAGTTGCCTAAAATCTAAATATAGGACTATATAAATATTTTTTTTGGCTCAAATCTATAACATGAATTCATAAAACAAGTTAATGCATTCTTAAAGATTTTGACTAGAAAGAGATTTCAATCAATCAACTTAAGTATATGGGTTGTATGTCTTTTGAGAAAAAATATAGTTGTAACTTTGGAATTTCTTTTGATTCATAAATGAGGGTTAATTATTGAATCAAGGTAAATTCTAGTATAGGAATGGTACAGGAAAGGTACGGGAAAGGCCTTATGGGAATTCTACATCTAGATTTTTTTTATCAATTAGTTATTCAATTCTCGCTTGTTGCTTTAGTGTCCTATTTTTTACCTATTATTTTAGTTTCATTAATTTTTCTTTTTAACATCAATAATTTATTTTATTATATTAGGTATTAGAAAGATGGTTACTATTAGTACTTGTAGTCCTCATGAGATCAACATTCATACTTAACAAACTATACTATAATAGTAATAGGTGCACATGTCTTAGTAATTTTCTTTTGGTATTTGATGTAGCAACACTACTCAAAATAACTAGACCTACAACTACAATAGTGGTAAGTCTAGGTTGATTCCACAGAGAGTGTTCGGTTAGCTTTTATAATGAAAAGAATTGGTGTTTAGGTTTTAGGGGGAGGGGTTTGGTTTGATTTCAAATAAGAAAAAAAATGAAACTAAACTAACAAAAGAAAATTAAACCAAACAACATAAAAATGAGGAAAAGTGATGAATACATTGGGGACCCGGTCATTGATTCAATCTCGACCTACACATAACTAAAGATACTTCACTGAATTGTTACTCTCATACCTTTCCTAGCAATTATTCATCATAGGTTAATAATAAGCTTTGTTAACCTTTGTTTTCCCTTAAGTCATGTTTAATTAAGAAGATTTCATGAATTAAAACTAGCTATCGAACAACTTAGAATAGGTTGTTTAGATTTAACTTGACAACCGCATTATGGCCTAGGAAAACAAATTAATCAAGGCAACAACCACACAAGCTCGGGTCATTTAACCTATGTTATGTTTGTCAGTTTTGTGAGGGTTTAAGTGGTTAAAACAAAATTTTAAAACCAACAAAAACCCAAAAGATCTTATCTTGTAACCAATTCATAAACCCATATAGCACAAATCAAAGCTTACAAACCATTATACCTTGAACTTGGTCTCCAAACCAAATGGAAGGTCTCACGACTATGTCTCCTTCCTTACGACTGTGTCTTCTTGCTTACGATTGTGTCCCCTTTGTACCAAGTGAGATGCACTCCAAGGTTTCCACCAAAGACAAATTAGAACCCAAAGGTTCCCAAAGCTAGGTGGTGCTTCAATGGGTTTTCTTTGATCCTAGAAAATCCCCTAAATAAACCATTTAAATGATGATTGATTGGTGAACACATGAGATAAATGACAAAGCTTTTTGGGCTTTGTAAGAAAGATGAAGATAATAGGTTTGGAGGAAGACAAAAGAGAAAAAGAAAAGCTGAAACGGTGGGAGAGAAGAGAAGCAATCGACAGCAACTAGAACAACAACAAAAAATGAAAATATTTCTCTCCCGTTTAGACAAATTAGAGTTAATTAAAAAGCCTTTTAATTGTCCAAAAAGCCCTTATATAAATAAAGAAAAAAATAAAGTGAAAAGGGCAACTTAGTCATAAGGCTTTAAACACATCTTTATGTACATTTCAAGGACAACTCTTGTTCTCACAAGGTTGACCACGTGAATTTTCATTTAAAAAAAACCACTTTGCCATTTATCTCATGTTTCAAAACAATTTAAACATTTGACCCAATTTCCATATAACTATACCATATAATTATATGCATTATTTTGTTGAGCAATAAATTTATATGACACGTCATACATATCAAACAAATTTATCTAGGATTAAGTTTTTATCTAATAACATTTATTCTAATACCATATGATGACCAAAATAATTATAACATTTAAAATTAATTTTATCTTCGTATTCATATCTCCATATGATATACTAGAATAATTTCCCTTTTCTAATCAAATCTTTTCTGGTATGACCCATTGGGATCTATATCATGTTGACAATATAATTAAACCCCTTTTAATTCTATACATCATAAGTGATATCTAGCAAATATATTATAATTACTCAAATGACATAGATGATAAGTATAATACATAAATCACGATCCCGAAGCAATAATTTCCTATGTCAATTATCTTGTCTCATAATATCCCGAGTAAATGCAAGATTGGAATGTCATCCTTGCCAATTTATTCCTTCTTGATTTCCAAAGTAAATCATAAATATGATTAACTCTTTAATCATATTGCATGCATACAATATTACGTTATCAAGGGCTTATAGACATTATCCCTCATATTATATACAATGAAAAACAATATTCTTGATGAACATTTATGCTCTACATAAGTTACGCATACTGTGGCATTATCTGTATAGCTACCTATTATAGTTAACGTTGGACAATGCCAACAAATACACATTTCTCATGTAAGAAAATGAACATCTCACACCAAAGAATTCAAGACACGTATGAAACATTAATGACATAAAAACAATTATAATAATGTTTCATTTAGGGTCCGCCGAATACCATAATCTCCATTATGCATCTGTGTGATTAAATTGATAGCTCCTTATCGAATGACTTGTAGAACATATTCCATGTTAATTACCAAGATTAGTGACATTTCAAAGTAATCATTATTTTCATTACAAAGTTCTACAATCCGAGTCCTCAACTCAAATAATCTATAAATAATGAAAACTCATAGAACAAAATGATATAAACCATCCAATTCATGAACATAACTATTAGAATACGACCATCTAATGATTGGCTTCTAGATTATAACACTAACAATCTCCCACTTGAACTAGTGTCAATCCAAACACATCTCTATGCATAAGAGCTCTAAACAAGTGTAGCCTCATAAACTAAATACATCTTTATGCATAAAGAAAAGTAAACTTAAAGCCAATCACCAATGTATCTAATACCCATTGATGTAGTGTGAACTACGTGTTTGGCTTGAGAAAGAGGTTTTGTTAGTGGGTTAGCTGTGTTCCTAACTGAGTCAACTCTACAACCCTTTACATCACCCCCTCTACGATCTCCTGTATAAGGTAATATCATCGTAGAACATGCTTGGACCTTTTGTTTGACCTAGGTTCCTTCGCTTGAGCAATCGCTCCATTGTTATCACAATAGAGTTTAATTGGTCCAGCGACACTAGGAACTACATCAAGTCCTAAGATGAACTTCTGGATCCAATCTTTGGTCGCTTCGAAAGCAGCTATGTATTAGGCCTCAATGGTGGAATCAGCTGTGATCTCTTGTTTGGAACTTTTCAAGCTCACAACTCCTCTATTGAGGATGAACACATACTCAGATTGCGATCTCATATCGTCATGGTCGATCTGGAAGCTAGCATCGGTGTAACCCCTTACAATGAGCTCAGAATCCCTACCATAGACAAGGAACATATCCTTAGACCTTTTTAGGTACTTGAGGATATTCTTGACCGCAGTCCAATGTCCTAAGCTGGAGTAGCCTTGTATCTACTGGTTATACTCAAAGCGTATGATACATCAGAGCGAGTGCATATCATAGCATACATGATAGAGCCAATCAATGAAGCGTATGTAGCTCTACCCATCACATCCAGCTCACCAGGTGTTGGATGGCACTGGTTCTTGCTGAGATGGATACCATGTCACATGGGCAAGAAATCTTTCTTGGCATCCTACATGTTGAACCTCTTCAACAATTTGTCAATTTCTGTACTCTGGTTCAATCCATTGAGCTACTTAGATCTAAATCTATAGACCTTAATGCCTAAGATATAGGCAGCCTTGCCAAAATCCTTCATTGAGAATACCTTCATCAATGAGTGTTAGAGAATTGCTCTAAAGGCAATCACCTTTAGCACTTATTGTGCAAATCATTTTATGATTAATAAAGGCATTTTTCATTTTTTTCGATGTTCATACATTTATGGATTTGATGTTGATATAAAATTGATTTAATGAAGTCCTTGATACCAAACATAGCATAGAGAAAATCATGATGAGATCATGATAATGAGATTCCTATCATGTGTAACTATGCTAGTATCTAAACTTTTCCTAGTTATAGGATTAATGAGATGGGATATCATTAATCCAGATAGACTAGCCCATGTTATACTTGAAGTGAATCACACGTTAATACAAGACTTATTATATGATATGTAAATGCACAAGAAGGGGGGGTTGAATTGTGTATTCTTTTCCGTTAATCCCCTTTAAAAAAATCGTTCATTAAAAGAAACTTGTTCTTTTCACAAGAACTACTGAAAATCAAAGTTGCAAAATATTTTCGAAAACTTATGTAAAACTAGTAAGATCGAAAATTAAACGATAAGAGAGATTGAGAGTTGAGGGTTGAGAGATTTCGACACAACAATTTTTATACTGGTTCACCCCAAACCGTGGGCTACGTCCAGTCCTCAGATGTCTTTTTGAGATTTCACTATCTCTCAAAACTTTACAAGTATTCCTCTTCAGGTCTCTTACAGTCAGTATTCTTTTACACATAGCCTCTTCGGGCTATCTGCTCTACTTTCAACTGAAAGAATTTTCGAGCTTTGTTACAAAAAAAAAATAGCTCTAGATTTTTCGCACAAAAGTTTCTCTCAAGAATTGCTAAGCCTGTGTAACTTGTCTAACTTTTTGCAATCTTCGACTCTGACTTGTATTTATAGCCTTCGTCTTCAACTGCTTCTTGATTCATGTTTCTTGTTTCTTTTAAGAAACAGTTATTCAGTTGAGTTCTGTAACTAACTCAAACTGATGCGTCTTTTGCTTCTTCTGTCTGCTTTTCTTGCATCTACTTTTTGTGTCTGTTTTTTGCGTCTGCTTTTTTGCGTCTTCGTTTTGCGTCTGCTTTTCACTTAGCTTTGCTTCCGTCTGCTTTTCACTTATGCTTCCGTCTGCTTTTATTCTTCTTCTTTCTTCTGTCTATTTTTCTTATCATCTGCTTTTACTTTAGCTTCCGTCTTCTTTTATTCGTCTGCTTTCTTCTGTCTATTTTTCTTATCGTCTGCTTTTACTTTAGCTTCCGTCTACTTTTTGCTTCCTTTGTTATTATTTGTTCCTCATCAAAATTATGTTCGTAATGTCATTTTGACTTAACAATCTCCCCCTTTTTGATGATAACAAATAATCATATTGGTAAGACATATATACAGATACAGATCAGAAAATAGAATTGAAAACAAAAAATCTTTTCGTTCGACTTCTAAATCTTCATTTTCTTCTTACTCTTCCTC
>JAOTBA010061422.1:0-12110 GCA_025629845.1 Erythroxylum squamatum | reverse complement strand
CACTAATTACAACACTAATTTCCTTATTTAATTTCATTTCAAAATTTTACATTTCAATCAAGGATCGGGGTCCAACACCGGTATCCAAAATGGATACGGGACAGTTCAGGCACTCGATCACAACAACGTAATAATTGGAAAAGTGTCTCATGAGCATTCATATGCATTTTGTCAAGTATGTGGATTGTTTCAAATGCCAAATTGAAATTCTCTTACATGTAAATGTGATATGTGTTCAACTATGCAAAGTTGTGAACTATATGTTATGTGATTTATGTGTTATATGACTGGGTGAGCCATCGATGATAGTCTCTCATTGAGTTCGCAAAACTCACCCAAAATTTGCAAATATTTTTCAGGATCAGAAAAATACCCTATTAGGCAAACGGGAGTATCCCTGAAGTATAAAAGTAAAGGATAGAGGTCGGGATCAGTTTACGTCTGCATTTGTGTTTTCCTATTTTTGTGTAAATTTGTATATTCCAAAATTATTGTTCAAATGATGTATGTTGTAATGTAAAAACATTATGACTAAAGTGTTTTGTTTTTGTGAAAGGACCCAAATGGCTATTGAAAATTCTATTGAAAAGGTTAACGAATAAAGTGGGCCTGATTTGAATTATCGATTTCCGCAAAAAGGTGTGTATGTATGTTATTGTCACAAAAAAATACCGATATTTGACTGACTGAGTGTTTTAGCATGTCACCCTCGCAGGGCACGGATTCAGATATCACAGATGATGTCGGGTACGTGTCTTGCAACAGTGGGGTGCTACAACAAGGACCGGAGCTCCCCAAGGCGAAAAGCTCGGCCTAATGTACCCTTTTTCTAACAACTCTTCCAATTGCTCCTTAAGCTCCTTCAATTCCGCCAGAGTCATTCTATAAGGCGGAATCAATATTGGCGTTGTGCCCGAAAGAAGCTCAATGGAAAATTCAATTTTTCTAGGTGGCGGTAGTCTTGGTAATTCCTCGGGAAAGACATCCGAGTACTCCATAACTACATAAATTTCTTCTAACTTCCCTCTATTTGCCCTCGTGTCTACCAAATAGGCCAAAAATGCTTCACACACTTTCTACATCATCTTCTATGTTGTCAGAGTTGAAACAATTCTAGTCGGACTTGCTTTTCTATCCTCCATAAACACCACCTTGCTACTGTTGTCTGCGACCAACTCGCGAGGCCGACCAGCCCTCTTTCATTCTTTTGATTATATCTTTTCCGTTCGACATCCGATTGATTTAGTTTTTAGAGCGTTAGATTCCAAAGACATTCCTCTATCTGTCCTTGGAGAATTATGAATTTTTGAGATTAAATTGAGGATGATTGATTTAATCAAAGTGAGATGGATAATTTTCTAAACATGGTTCAGTATTTTGATAAATTCTTGATGTGTAGAGATCCAATTGAACTGATTCTTGTTGCAAAATAAAATAGAGACATGGGGCTACAAGTCATATGAAGGAATTGAATTTCAATTTAGTCCCTAAGATTTTCAATTTCTGAATTGAAGTTGGGTTTAGTGTTCAGTCTTGGATTAGTAAGTGCTGAAAGTATTTTGGCTATAACTTTTGCTCTAGTCATCCAAATGAGGTGATTCTTGATTTGGATTAAACTAGAGAAATAGGGCTACAAATGTTCTGAAGGAAGTGAGTTTCAATTTAGTCTTTAAGACTATCAATTTCTGGATGGAAGTAAATCGCTAGAAAATGTTTTAGCATAAGAATAGTCCGAAATGTTTGAGGTGTAACTTTTGGAGTAGTAAACCGAATTAAATGATTTTGGTGGCGTTATGAAATTGAGACAATGAGGAACATTTCTCTAGAAGGAAGTGTTAGCAAATTCCTTCAATTTGATGATGTGAAAAATGTCCTAAGCAAATCATGATTTAATGAATTTTGAGACTTTGATTTATTTTATGATTTTGAGGACTTAATTAGCATGTTAATGTGAGTAATTAACATGTTAAATTGAGTAAGATCATATGGCATAAGTTTATTGGATTATATTAAATTAAAGTGTTAGAAATTAAAGTGTTAGAAGGCATGAAGGGCAAAATTGGAAGATCACTTAAGGTTTTAAGTTCTAAGGCTTATATGAAAGGGCAAGCTGGTCATTTTGCATTCATTAATGGCAAGTAATGTGGGCTGTCGTTTAAGAAGGAAGTAATGCACGAAAATTAGGAGGGAAAGAACAAAAGAAGAAGGAAAGAAAGAAAGGAGAAGAGTGGCTTCGGTGGAGAAGAGAAGGAGAAATAAGAGAGAAGTTAGGTTTTCGATATTTATGAGTCTTCAAGCAAGATTTTTTAATTAAACCAATAATTATAATCAAATAAAGGTTTAAAAGGGTTATCTTTCATAATTATATTATGTAGATGAATTAATATAATAAGATTATATTAATTAAGAACACATCTTAATTTTAATATTAAATTAATTATTTTTCTTAATTAGATTAAGAGTAATAATTAGATTGATTTCTAATTAAATTTTAGAAAATTAGTTTCTAAAATTAGAATTAAATTTTAATTAGATTGAAATTAATTAATCAGACTTCTTAAAATTAAATAAAGTATTTTTTTAATTAATTAAGAAAAGTGTTTCTTAATTAAAGTTTCTTTATTTCAATTTGATTGAGATAAATTAAATTTATGAATTTATTTGTTTAGATAATTATTATTCTATTTATTTAGAAATTGTTTCTTTATTTATGAATAATAATAAGTTTCTTGATTTATCAGATTTTTTCTTAATTAAATTTGGAAAGGTGTTTTCATTCATTAATTGAGAAAATTGAACTTTCTTTAGCATTTTTGAAAATAGTTTTCTAATTTATTAAGGAAAGAATTTGTAACTAATTAAGAAATTATTCTCTAAATAAATTAAAAATGTTTTTATTTAATTTTAAAAATAGTTTCCTTTTTCAGTATTGGAAAATAGTTTTCTATTTTTATGGTAAGAGAGGCACTACAAATTATTCAAGGGCATTTCAAGGGATATGTATACCTTGGGTCATATACTATGTCACTAGTGGGATTAGAGAAGTACTAATTGCTAACAATGCCTGCCGTGAAGATGAGTCCCTAGATGAAGCTTAAATGGAACAGTAGTGAAACATGAGAAATGTCTATGACCAAGCTTTGTTATATATTCCCACTATTCAAATATTTGATCTCGATCGTGTAATCACTTGACATTACAACGTCGCAGTGTATTAATGCCCTTGGTTGGGGATGTTAATGAAATTTCTTTAATTCTCAAAAAAAAAATCTAATTAAGGAAAGGTCATTTTTAATTAGATTGAAAACATTTTTCTAATTGGATTGTAATTTCTACTTGTTGAATTTTGAAAAAAGAGCGTTTCTAAATTATAATAGTAAGAACCATAATTTATTAAAAATTATTTTTAATTAAAATTTGTTAAAGAAGTCAAGATAATTGGAAATAGCTTCCGGTTGGATTTGAAAATTATTTTCAATCAAATTAAATTTATATTTGGAATAGAATTTTTAAATTATTTAGGATTCAATGAGTATAATCTAATTTAGTTATCCAAAAATTTGGAAATATTATTTTAGATTAAGATGAACAATAAGTAGAATCAAACAAAGTTTGATATTTTAAGCATATAATTTGATTATAATTGCATAAGTTGCAAACTTTATTTATGTATTTGATATAATTTGTTGGATGTATGTTAAATTACATGTTATATACATACGTACATATATATATAGATAAATAAAATATCTCAATAAGATATTAACCACATGTTGAAAACATGATTATTGCCTTAAGCACAAAATCAAAGTTCTGTTTATTGTAAGGCTTGTTGAGTGACTTAAGGCCCTTTTAACTAGAATATGTTTTATCTTAAATTAATGAGTCTTAACTAAATTTGTATGATTGGAATGAGTGATTCACGATTAAAGGCACGGTTAGGAGTAACTTATAAGATATGTTTTGATAAGAGTTGTCATCTAAGAGATCTAGAAGTTAAATGAGATATGGTTGATAAGGATTTTATCTCCCTAATTTAAGTTTAGTTGGTTTATTAAGTAACTCAAGGTCAACCAAATTTGAATATAATCCTAGCTTACTAAAAAGATTATAGTAATATTTCCTAATAATAGGGAGTGCTATTAAATTTCTAATTTGTTTTGGGTATAAATTACCTTTCAAAAAATTACCTTTGCTTAGTATAGTTGATACTAAAGATTAGTGAATAAAGTTTTTAGATATAGGTTAAGTTTGAGAAGATTTCTCAAAAGTTTGATGGAAGAATTGTTTATTTATTATGAATATTTGCTATTAATCCCTATTAAGGATTTTGTGACAAAGTTTTAAAGATATGTTGACTTCATACAAATGACAAAATGCATTGACATTTTGAGTTGACTAATGTCTCATAAACATTGATAACAATATATAAGATGTATGTTAATACTAAGATAGTAAGGTGTAAGAGGTTGTATAGAGTTGAGCTGAAAAGAATCGTACTTTGATTAAATTGTTTCATTCAATTTAGCCTACTAAAAGTATAAATATGGACTACAATTAAAGGCTTTGCTATAATATGATAACTGTTAAGTCAAGAAGACTTCACTTCTATTAATTTTGATGACAATCAAATAATAATAATCGTAGAAATGTATGAACTGTTTTAATAAGTATGTTAAGTGTGCAGAAAAATGAAAGTAACACTTAGTCATCACAGACGATACGTCAGCAACAGACGATACATGATACCAGACGAAGCGCAACACCAGACGAAGCGTAGCACCAGACGAAGCGCAATATAAGACAAAACGTGATAACAGAAGAAGTATTATCCTAGACGATACAAAAGGAAGACATTCTAGGACATTAGTCCGTTAGTTGGAGTTAGTTACAGGACTCAACTAATAACGGTTTCTAAAAGATTCAAGAAGCAGTTTCTCAAAGAAGACAGTTGGAGACTTAGGCTATAAATGCTAGTTCTAGTCGAAGACTAAATAACGTTTTTATAGGAGAAAATTTTGACTGTGTAACACTTAGAGAAATTCAGTATTCAAAGTGCGAAAGAAGAGAGCGAATACATCTGTAACGTGAAGCTCAAAAATATCTTTCTTAAAGAGAGAAAGAAAGGTTAGAGCCTAGAGAGGCTAAGATCGTAGATAAATAATACTTTGTGAGAGAGACCTGAAAAGGCTCTGCAAGTGTAGAAAGAATACTTGTAAAGTTGAAGAGTATAGTGAAATCTTAGACAAACTTTGAGGACTAGACGTAGCTCAAGGTTAAGGGTGAACTAATATAAAATCACGACGTTTATTCTCTAACCCTTATCTTTTAATTTTCTTATTATTAGACGAGTAGATAATATTACTTGCGATTGCATTACTAATTTACTTTAGTAAAGTTTTTTTGTGATGATCTGAATTTTGTAAAGAAATTTAAGAAATCTCAAAAGAATAATATTTTTGAAAAGATTACACAATTCAACCCCCCTTCTTATGTATTTTATATACTTTACATGATTTCTATATTAACAAGTGATTTACTTCAGGTATAACATTAATTGAATCTCCTAGATCTAACATTGCTTTTTCAAAGTGGGTATCACCAATCTTATAGGGAATTGTAAACGTACCTAGATCCTTACACTTTGGGGGAAGCTCTCTTTGAATGACTGCAGACACGTTCTCCCCCACACTTACTTTCTCATCTCCCCTTAATGTCCTCTTAGACGTGCATAACACCTTGAGAAATTTGGCATATCGAGGAATTTGTTTAATGGCATCAATTAGAGGTAAGTTTACCTCCACCTTTTTGAACATCTCCAAAATCTCCCTATCTTGCTCTTCTTTCTTTAATTTAGAAAACGTGCTAGAAAAATGAGGGAAAGTATTAGTAAAACTTTTAATCACTGGAGATTTAGAATTTACCTTAGTGTTTTTTCTGCCTCTTTTAAAGGCACTTCAAGTTCTTTTTCAGCTTCTTCCTCATTGCTAATAATAGGAGTCTTGTGTGGTGCCTCTATTTCCTTACCACTTCTCAAGATAATAGCACTTACATTCTCTTTCAGATTTACAATTGTTTGAGAAGTAAGCTTACTCAAATTTTGATTCTCTAATTGACACACCGTAGTAGCTATATGACTCAGTTGATTCTCCAGATCCTAGATGCTAGCTCTTATTTGTTGTTGGAATTTTAGGGTATTATTTTGGAGCTGAGTGGTATTTTGAGCTAACATTTTCATCATTTCTTCCAGTAAAGGTCCCAAACTCGATGGTTGCGCTTGTCTTTGATATGGTTGTCGATAGGAATCTTGTTGTTTTCCTTGATGCCTATAGGTGTTGAATGAAGGATTCTTCCATCTCGAGTTCTGTGCCTATGGGTAGCTAGGATTCCTTTGTGGTTGACCTGAAAATGTATCCTGTAAGGTTGGACGCATATTAGTGGGATGTCCTGACATTGTGCAAATTCTACATACCTTGACTTGTTAAGCACCACTTGCAGCCATTTTCCTAAGCAAAGATTTCAACCCATCTACTTATTGCTCCAATGTAGCAGTACTAGCTCCATTAATATTCAATAGGTTGGGGTCCTCTCAAATATTGAATTATTGGGAGTTAGTATCCATATTGGAAATGAGATTTCTGGCTTCAATAGGTGTCTTGTCCACTAGTGCTTCTCCGCTTGTTGCATCTACCATATTTCTTTCTTGTGGCAGAAGCCCTTCACAGAAATACTGTATCAAGAGTTGTTCGTTGATTTGATGGTACAAGGAGCTAGCACATAACCTCTTCAAATGCTTCCATTACTCATATAATGTTTCCCCATGATGTTGTCAAATTGCGCAGATCTCCTACTGAATATTTATGGCTCGAGATGTAGGAAAGTATTTCTTTAGAAAAAGTCTCTGCATCTCATTCCAAATGGTAATTGATCTAGAGGGCAAGTAATATAACCAATCCTTAGTAGTGTCTCCCAACGAGAATGGGAATGCTCTCAACTTAATATGCTCTTCTTGTACCTCGGCTGACTTTATGCTAGAACAGACCACATGGAACTCCTTAAGATGCCTATGAGGATCTTCACCTAGCATACCACAAAAAGTAGTCAAAAGATGAATTAAACTAGATTTAAGCTCAAAAGCCACATTAGTAGTAGGAAAGTTAATGCAAAACAGTTGATGATTAAAATCAAAGGTAGCCAATTGTTTAAGAGTACGATCATTATTTTGCTCAGCTATGTTAGAAGCAGTATCAGAAATGGAATCACTAGAATACTCAAAATGTAAATCTAAAGCTATTTGAATTTCTGGTGAAGAGTCAAGTTTTCTGTCAAATGATGATGGATCCTCAGAACTTTGTACAACTTGTTTTCTTGCTCTATGCAGTGTTCTTAAGAGTTATGGATCAAATTTCAAATCACCAGTTTGAGAAGATTGTTTCATGCACTGAAACTAACCAAACAATAAAAAAATTAGCCACAAATACAAATAAAATAAAATAAAATAAATTCAGAAAAGAAAAGGATATTAATCCCCAGCAACGACACGAAAATTGGTAACATGTCGTAATACTATCGAAATAACTAGATTAAATTGTAGATAATAGTAAATCTAGGTCGATTTCACAAAGATTAATTCCAATTACTTTCCTAAATTATTTATATAAGCAAAACAGGGTGGTTTTTGGTTCGAAGCAAATTAAAAGACAAAGTAAAATTAAATATATAAAAACAATCAAATTAAATAGCAGTAACTTGATAAAGTTGATGAATGAGTTGAAATCTGATTCTTTGGTTTAATCTCAGCCTAAGCACAGTTTCACAGATGTCATTGAATTGTCGCTTTTACAACACTCTTAAGACTATTTATCGTGAACTAACAATAAGCAATGTTAATTCCCGTTTTTCCTTAGATCATAGTTAATTAAGAAGAGAGCTCATTAATTCATCCTAACTATTGGGAAACCTAGAATAAACTCTCTAAGTTTATCCAGACAGTCGCGTCACAAATGAGAAAAAAATAGATCAATCGAAGTAACAATCACACAAGCTCGAATTATTTAACTTATGCTTTGTTATCTTTAACAATTTACTAACGCTAGTTGCCACATATGACATTTAACATGACTATTACGTATCTTATTTAAGATCTAGCTATGGGTTTTCATAAAAAAATGATTCAATAGAGAATCAAAATCATTCTCATACAACACTCAATCAATCCATACAAGATAACATAAAAAATGTGAAAAGAGGTAAAGAAAATGGTACACAACAACTATCTGCTTAATGTGCTTCTTGGTCTTGATTTCACCTCCAAACTGGTTTTAGCAAAGTTAGTTGTCCATCTCCATCTTCAAGCTTTTACCAACGACCATCCTCTCCATCGCCACTATCACTGTTGAAGAACGACTTCAACTCTTTTAGCATACTAGTTCCATGTTTTTTACCATATACCATCATATTATCGCCTCTTAATGACATGTGCTTTTACGAGTCTTTGTTTAATCATACTAAACTATTCTTTTGCATAGTCTATCCAAACATATCCATGATGTAGTCATTTTGCTCCATAACTTAAGATAGTAATAATATGAGCTATAGTATTATAAACGTCATAGATATATATACCTTTTGACCTCTTTGTAGAAATTAAATGCCTTCGTACGCCTTCGAACTTAGCATGACTTAGTTGTGCCATTATCTTTGATCTCACTTATTAATCACGATTCTTATTGAAAATTTTTGCCAATACATAGCAATACATGTTAATGGTTTTTTATTCCCGAGCTTTCATCGGTAATGCATGTTTTACTGCACCTAGTCATAGGTCTTTGTTTTGTTCTATCATCAACATGTCTTTTTCATATCAACCGAAATACTAATTATCGACTAAGACTTGCCAAAGTTTATATTATCCCATAATTTAAACTTGAGGTATAACACCTATCCATATTAAGCAATATTGGTACATTAAGATTTGGGTGCTCAAGCCCATTAAAGAGTTGAGGTTTAAAAAATTAATATGCTACTGAATTTAAAGTTAAGGTGTACTTTAAAAGAATAAAGATATTAAATATTTAGGTAATCTTAATATAAATATAATATTAAAAATATCAAAAAGATAAAGAGTAGTAAAGTGGTGAGTATATACTGCTCTTATAGATAATAGGTTGATTATTGAAATTTGTATTTAACACAAACTTTTGATAACTTGTTTAGGTTTGATATATTTACACCTCAGGATAATGTTTTTAAATGAGTGTTTTAAACTTCAAATCTCCACCTTGATCTAAATTGTATCTCAGGATATTAAAGATTTCGAACTCAGGTTTATTAAAAACCCTTCATGGTAATATAATTATTCATTATTCTTTTTCAAAAAAATAATATTTCATATACTACTCTGATTAGTTTAATTTTCACATAAATAGGATCTATGAATTATATCAGTGAAAGAGAAGATGAGTGATTTATTTTATCTTTTGATATTTGAAAATATATAAATTAATATTTAAAATTTTCATATAAATTTAAATAAATACTTAATATTTTATTACTAAAGGGCTAACCTTGGAGTAACCGGTAAGAAAGATTACTCCTGTCCCCTTACTCTCACAAAATAGAAAGTCTTGTGCACTGAAATTAAAGTAAAGTAACTAAATATTTCATTATTTATAATATAACCCTTATTATTAATATAAATTTATAAAATAAATTTATTTATATAAATTTAATAATAAATCTTTGAAAATATGTTTCTACTGATTAACTTCTTATTCTTAATATTGTTTATGAAAAATTTTTAGTAAACATATATTAAATATTAACCGTCAACTTATAAACTTTAGGAACTTACAATGTCATTTAAAAATTTGTGACAACTTTAAGATTTTACCTAAGCCTTTTATCTTTCGCTACTTTAGGAAAGTGAACTCGGTTGATTTGAAAGGTAATTCAATAAGCGAAATTACATACGAGTCTGTCTGATTTCTGTCTCTCTTTTTCTATCTCCACCTCTTTCACTGAGGCCCACCGGCCACCACTACCTAGTGGCTCTCATAATTCCTTTCCAGACACACGCATCACCAACACCGATGATTGAAAACATCCCCACATGGCGTGCCACCTGCACTGAACTTGATCCACTCCTTTTCACCTCAATCCCCCACTCTCAATTCTTTATCTAACCAAACTCTTTAATTGACATGCTTTATTGTCGTCGGACATAAATACCATAGTACATCCGCTACAAGATCTGGCTGACTGGCTCTATCATACAACTTCACCACTGTTAATGTTTTGTTTTTGTCGTCATGGAGAAGTGCAAGTCCTTTCCTCAGTACTCTTCATCGTTGTCCGGTGAGTTTGGGTTTCAGGATCGGTCCAACTCTTACAGTTTTAATGGTCCTTCCCAAAAGGGCGGTGGCTTTGCGACGTCTAACGACCCGGAGCTGAAAAGAAAGAAGAGAATTGCGTCCTATAACGTGTTTACGATGGAAGGCAAGGTTAAATCTAGCATGAGAAGCAGCTTCAAGTGGATCAAGAGCAAGTTCAGCGATGTTCGATACGGTATGTAGTCAAGATTAAGTTGGGAGTAATCACGTACAGATATGGATCGATGGTGAGCCATGAAGTGTTTTTATTCGTATTCTCGAATCAAAGGCATTAAAGAAAGACTTCTTGCAATCGGCAATTAAGAACAAGAAGATTGTGTCCTGTATCAAATTGGGTGGTTGGAAATCTGTTTCTTGCGTTGCACATGCATGTGCATGCCTAATCATGTAGAACTTTATTATTTGGGTGTGTGTTATGTGCTTGAATACTGAAATAACATGAGAAAAGTGAGTTTTAGCTGTAGATAAATGGCATGGGAATTCCATTGACAGTACTGTAATCTGTATTTACAGGTTCAGTATCCACTTAAATTTTCTGAAAGTAGATAACAAATGAATCCGAAAACAAAGATCAAATTTCAAGCAAATTACTCTCTTTTTTCTGCAAATTCTATTAATTCTTTTCTCAAGAGTGTTAAACCCAAATAATACAAAAGGAGAGGAAACACTGGGCTGCATAATGTTTACTTCAACAAATATTGAAGCCCACCACTTAACACACGTCTTGAATGCATCACACACCATACAGAGGAAACTGTGAAAGACGTGTGTTAATTGGTGTATATATATATGTGTGTGTTTGTATGTGATCAATCCCAATTATTGACGCTGAAATAACCAGTACTAAAATTAGGTGTCGCTACTTATGTCTATGTCATCTTGCAATAAAGGCATCAATGTCAAAGGAATGTATAATTGCATGTTCTTTAAACGCTGGTGATTAGGACCTACACGATCTCTTTCCCTGATTTTTGTTCACCTTTATAGACTGGAGGAAGAAAAGGTTGCATCTTTCCCTTGCGAAAGTAAAAGGTCCTGCTCCATTGCTCAATTACATATTAGGCTTCATCTAATTAACAATTATAATTATGATTCCCAAGAAGATGAATTTTATTTAATCTTTTTAGTATGCAAATCATTTCCTAATGCAGAATCAAGGACTAAATAGCAGGAAGAAATTCTTTGCATATATCAAAAAGCATTTATTAACTTAAGGTTGTAATTTCTTCTAAATAGACCACTTTAATCTTTGGCTTATTTTTAATGTGTGCTTATTATAAGTCTTTTAACATTTTCCCTCTATACTTGAGATTCTTGCTCCTTTAATTTCTTGAAGTTATTTGAGTATCAAGATGCAAATTAAGCACTTCACTTGACCAAAGCTATACCTTAAATATAGTCTGTTGGGAAATCGGGACCGGATCTGATCTGACCGCAGCGGAATAATCACGAAACTGTTCCGTGATTTTTTGATTTCCCGAAAACCAAGATCTATTTAATTCTATAAAATGGTTAACACGAATCAAAATAAAGCAGAAATTTAATTTGTACCTTATTCTAAAGCCTAATTTGTATCTTGTCGTATCCCTCGAATCGTTTCCGAAATCGATTCGCCTCAACCACCGTAGTCGCACAAGTGTCAGGCCTCTAACGGTATCCACAGAATAGGTTGAGAGAACTCTGTAACTTTTACAGAGAGGGTTAAGCATGAAGTGCTAG
>JAOTBA010061383.1:0-12113 GCA_025629845.1 Erythroxylum squamatum | reverse complement strand
TGATGTTTGGTTGAAAGTTAGAGGGGTTGGTCAAGTGAAAAGGAAGTCTGGACTGGTTGTCCAGCGTGTGTCCGTTAAACAGACATAGGTGTCCGCTTAACGGACACATTCGGGTAAGTTTGGTCCTTTGGATTCAGCGTCTGTCCGTTTAACGGACAGTCTCGGATGCCTTAACCCTTTTGTCCAGGGTGTGTCCGTTAGGCGGACATGGATGTCCGTTTAACGGACACATTCGGGTGAAATTGGGTTCCTTGTCCAGTGCGTGTCCATTTAACGGACATGTGTGTCCGTTTAACGGCCACTCTCGGGAGAGAATTGGGCATTTTGACCATTTGATGTCCGTTTAACGGACATGTGTGTCCGTTTAACGAAAATCCCCTGGTCAGGCTTAGGGTTTTGTTATTGGCTGTTTTCAAAGCTGTTTCTCGTTATTTCGCTGGTTTAGGGTTTGTTGAGATAGCCCTATAGGATTCCGCTAGCGTTTTCGCCTTCGGTTCGGATCGTTGGGTTCCGGGAATGTGGTTTGACCCCAAGGTTCGGCTTCGGGAATGGGGCCCAACAATTTCTCTTTGTAAAAATCATCAAATTCCAAAATCTAGGGTATTACATATTTGATAGTTAACAATAATATTATCATATAGTGGGTCCTCCCCCTCTCTAACATATGATCTTTCACCAATAGGTGCATATTCTCCAACCAATCCCATCTAAGGCTCCTGTTGGTAAATTGAGATGGGATCCGATACTGACCGCAGCGGAATAATTACAAATTTTTTTTGCATTTTGATTTCCTAAAAACTAATATCACTTTAATCCTATATAGTGATTAACACATAAGTCATAATAAAGCATTAATCGTAATTCTTACCTTATCCCGGAGCTTGATCATATTTTTTTTGTATCCCTTAAATTATTTCCAAAACTGATTCATCTCAACCATTGTAGCATCACAAGTGTCCAATTTTTAACAGTATGCACATAACTGGTTGAGAAAACTCTGTAACTTTTACAGAGAGGGTTAAGCAAGAAGTGCTAGCTCCATTAGAACTTAATCCTATTTATAATAAGTTTTGGAAATTTTAGTTATTTAATTGAAATTAATTCCTAATTTCAATTAAACTTTAATTAGAATTACAAATAATTATAATTAAATATCAATTATAACCAACTAAGATCTAATGTATTATATTGATCCTTATTTATTAAATATCTCATATTTAATCATAAAGTTTCTCAAACTTTACAATTAAGACCAATTTGATTAAAATATCTTTGCTTTCTTTAATCTGTTCGTTATATGAGACCTATTAGGTTCCCAAACATATTGACAATGGTTATACATTATAATTCTAATCCATAATTATAATTAAATATATCTTTACTTCTCCAATTAAACATCATATTAGTTCTCTGCAATTACCAATTGATTCAATTAATGACATTTGTATACTATTTAAAAAAAGGCCATTCTACTTGGGCTAAGGATTTCCCGAATCAATAGTAATAGAGAACAACATAAAATTTTCCTTAATTACTTTAGGTTGATAAATCCTATCTTAATTATTCAACCACCTCCATATAGTTCGTGTTACATCCAATAAATACTGACTAGATAACCTATAATCAGAATAGGTGATAAGTAGTATCAAAACATAACAATCCATATACAAGATAACTTTGGAGATCTCAAGTCAAAGACTTATACAATTATCACAATGAGAATTCCATAGACATATAAGTAATGTTAACAAGTACCCACACATTTGTTTAAGTATCTTCATGCTTTAGTTTATGAGATCAACTACTTCCTTTATAAGAAAAAACAAAACGTATGCTAGTTATTTTACATTCTGTTAACATCCAATCTTAATAGAACAATGACTAGGAACAATTTAGGGACAAAACATAAATGCAATATGAATCTCATAATTATAATCTTATTATAATTTCATTTGCATTAAATACTTATTAATTGGTCATTTCTACACCAATATTAATTTCACCGCAAGTGCATAAATATTTGTAATTAGTATAGGCAAGTACGGGTCAATCCCACGAAGACAGTAAGTACTAGTAACTACCTTTCTCTTATTATCTAGCCTATGAATTGGATGTTGGCTTTTTAATTAAAAATAAAACTTAAACAAATAAAATAAAATAAGAAACAATAGTGAACAAAGAATAGAGGAAGTTGCTTAGAAAACTCAATATCAAAGATTAATGTCTAGGTGATGAATCCCCCTAAAAATTATTAAATAATTAACTTTTTACCTTGTAATTATTTTATTGATTATTGGACCGTGAAAATTCCTATCTTATGTTAATAACTCTCTCTCGAGACTTCTAACAACTAATCCACAGGTTAATTAACCCAAATCTTTCTAGTTAAAGTTTATAGGATTGCATTATCAATTTATGAATTTTGTTATTAGCTTTGACCCTAATCTAGAAGATTTATGTCAACCTATCTCTAGCTTTGCAATTAACTCCTTCCAATTATGGTAGATCTATTCATACAAAGAATTTCTCAATCTCACTTCTATGAAATCAAATCATGTACTGATAGTTTAGATATATTAGAACATACATACAACTAATAATTGAATCACAATAAATCAATCTAAATAATTGCATTAAATAAAAGAATCAAGACATATTGTTATCACAATTAGGGTTCATCAAACCTAAATGTTAAACACGTTTATTTAAATATACTAGAAAATGAAATCAAAGATAAACAGGAAGAAAAACGAATAAAAAACAAAGGAATTATAATTTTAAATATCTCATTTTCTTCTATTGAATGTTTTTGCAAGTTTAAGGTTTGATTTTGTAATTTATTGGATCTCTTGATGAATTCTTCACGTTCTCCATGTTCCTTTATCAAAATTGTCCCTTCTCTACATTCTTCACGTCTAGAATCTACTATAAAAGTCAACACACCTCTATTTTCCTCCATTTATGTCCTTTTATAATAAAAACTAGGATTACTGGGACATACACAATCACTTACACGACTATGTAGGTGCCTAGGTAGCTCCAAGAGCCCTTAAAATTGTGACTTTATATGTTCACAAAGACTTACATAGCCACTACATGGCCATACACGTCCAAGATGCTTCAAATCTTTGGATGCCACAATCTCATCTAAAATTGTCTCCTTTTAGTCCATGAAGGCAATTATAATATATAAATGCACTTGGAGAGAATTAAGTACCCAATATACAACAAAACTATAAGTATCAAGCAAAATACATCAAATATGGGTGTATAATTATAGTCAAATATACATCTACCAAACATCCCCACACTTAAGCTTTT
This sequence comes from Erythroxylum squamatum, assembly GCA_025629845.1. Classification (NCBI taxonomy): domain Eukaryota; kingdom Viridiplantae; phylum Streptophyta; class Magnoliopsida; order Malpighiales; family Erythroxylaceae; genus Erythroxylum; species Erythroxylum squamatum. The sequence goes on along the minus strand of JAOTBA010061383.1, from coordinate 8,792 downwards.
GCTTATCCTCAAGCAAATCGTAATCTAAATTATCAACTTTACATACATCCATCCTTCTTTAACCGAAATCTGTCTATCCATACTCTAAATCATCAAATCATATTGATCCAATTAACATACAATTAGAATTAAGTTATCCTTAATCTAACTTCATGAGTCAATATTAATAAGAATCACATCAATAATCTTATTGAAATCAAAAGTATAAATCTTTACACCAGTACTAAGGTTTCACTCAATGCATTCAAGTGTTTCAGATGAAAAGTATCAAACACTCGAATCAATACAAAATAGAATTCTTACCATAGGTTTCCAATATTATCACATCTCCATCTCCATATCATATATGTAACTAGACACAAATTTTAAAAGGTCTTTATAAGGTTGTAATGGGGCTTAGGTAAGTTATGACTGGGATAATAAAAAGGTGATAAATTTGAAGGAATTTACAAAAGGGAAACATTATAAGAAACTTATTAACAATAAACATGTCCTTTAATGATAAATCCATTGGTACCATAATTTTTTTCCTTCATTTCTTTGGTTGTAATTTTTTTTGAATCGCAATATATATTTTATCAAGCATTCATTATGTACCACAATTAAAGAAATATTGGACTCCTCAAGATTTCAAGTTTCAAATATGTAAGTAATGTTAATAACCTTCAGGGTTCAAAACAATAAAAAGGCTTTAAAGAAAAATATGATAAAGGTTAATAATTGGGTATAATCAATGAAAAAGGATATGACTCAACTCAGTTATCCCTAAGAGATAAATTAAGGTAAGGTAATTATTAAATAAATAGGCACAACAAATGTCGAATCTAAGTGTCTTTATTACTTCAATGCTTCTAATTTAACAAAATATGATCTTAATATGAATAATAAAAGCAAGTTCTAGAATCATTCAACTATACATGATAACACACATGAATGAATAAAAGAGCTTCAAATTATTAAAATTTTGCTCTTAGACTCAAAAGCTCATTAAAAAATTGTTATATGTGTGTAAATAATATGCAATTTCATTCAATTTGACTATCTCAATGACTGTTAAAATTATGACTTATAAAAACAATTTTATTCTAAATATCATCCTCTTGCATACTAATTCAAATCAATATTCATTAATGAAGTAAAGTATTGATTGAAACATTTCAACTAATTCAGGATGTTAGTTGATAAAATTTAATAACCAAGATTATAATAAGCTTATGAAAATCATTAACCCCTTCCCCACATTTAAAATCATACATTGTCCCCAATGAATGCAATATAAGCACATATAATAAGTGAGAAAGTAAAGTTGACACTTTCCTGAATAATATGATTTTCTAATTATGATTTTGGGATTATCCATCCAATATTAGATTAACATCCTTGTAAAATATAAAGAAGGGGTAAAAATAATAAAAAAAAATAACACAAATAAAAATAAATACACAATATGAAAATAGAAATAACATAAAATTAAAATAAAACCTATCCTAGTTCATGGGTTGCCTCCCATGCAATGCTTGTTTAGCATTATTAGCTCAACATACCCTGCACATTACCCTCATCCTGGGTCTATAATCAGTGGCTTACTTCTACCGTTTCTCCAAATAATGGTTTTATAGCCTATAAGTAAGCCACATGTTGCAAGATAAAAATAAGAGCATAATTTATCAAATTAACAATTCCAATGGACTCCATTAATGTTTTTTTAATGAAAAAATGATAATAAAATAAGGGATGATGAAACTCCTTGAATCTTCAATGGCTTCAAACAGTTTGTCTTGTAGGAAGTGGGAACCCTTCGTACTTAAGATGCTACCAATACTTCGTTAGTAGTTTCCTTGTTTGATTCCTTCACCATTTCTTCCTCAACCCCCTTTGTCCATTCTTCTTCTTCTTTTTCTTGGAAAAAGGTTTCTGGCTCGTCTTCTTCTTCAACTATCTCTCACCACTTCTCTACTTCCTTTTCTTGGATAGAGTCTTCCTCTACTTCTTCTTCTTCTTTTGCTGGAAGCTCTTTTCCACTCTTAAGGGAGATTTCCATTCCATATTCTTTAGGATTTGTGTTAGTAGTAAAAGGCAAATTCCCCTGTAGATTTTTTAGAAAATATCTTCACCAACTGATCGATCTGATTCACCGTATTATATATACAAGCCTCTATTTTATGATGCCTCATAATTGATTCTTAAACAAATTTGGTCATCCAATCTTCTAGAGTAGTAGTTACCTTTTGCCTTCTTGAAATGTAGCATATTTAAGTAGAGAAAATTTCTCCTTGAAAGCACATTGGCTAGTTACATGGTTGGTAAGGTAGTCTATTAGTTTATCTATAATACTTTTGTAATGCTGCTTTTGTTGTACATATTTAGTTGGAGCATAGTCATTCCATCCATCTACATAAGGGGGTTGCTCCATTCTAAATTGCACATATATTCTCATATGATGCACCTTGAGGTTGGTTGTATATGTTTGGTTGCTCCCACATGTAGGTTGGCGTTTGACATTTATGATTGTAATATTTATTTCCAGGAATGTTGCAACACAGAATGAATATCAGTTAAGCTTTTGAAAACATATGAGGAACTAGCTCTTTCTAGTAGGGTCATGTTACATATTGCGAAGACATATCATAGCTCTCGTGAGAATATTGATTGCTCCATATGATGTTACTTTTTAGCCTCTGATCTATTTAGGATATTGTTAAAGTCACTAATAATGATCCAAAGCTTGTTAATATATGCCTTAAAAAAAGATTTGAGATCATTCCATAAGAAATTCCTTTGAAAGGAGAAATTAAATACATAGATAACAAAAATAGTAACCTCAATATTATTATTTAAGAACTTGACATAAATGTGCAATACTTAGTCTAATATTGCAATTGTCTGAGCCTCTATAGAGTTTGGATCAAAGGAAATCAAAATCCTTCCACAACGATGACGTTGGTAATTAGTAATTGTACACCAATTCTTAGAGATAACGTTAAGTTGCTAGCATTTCCTTTTATTCAATTTAACCTCTAATAACCCAAGAAAAGAGGGCTTTATTGTTTTTAACTAATTTTTAAGCATAAGTTGCTCCTTGGGGCAATTAAACCCCTTACATTCTTAATAAGGATAGCCAAGAAGTATGGCCATAAGAGCCTTTATCCTTGCTCTTTTCCTTGAGCTTTTTCTCCTAAATTGATGATTAAATTCTTTCTTTAGTGGAGAGGAAAGGAGGCCTAATAAGTTTGAATCTGTAGTTCTCTTAAGATGAGTAATGTTTTCTTCATTCTTCTTTGTAACTGCCATGGTAAGTTTAGGATTAATATAATTGGAGGTGATTAATCAATATTTGTAACATTACCTATGAACATCTCAACTTATTTATAAGGTTCAAATTCCTTCTCCATTTTCATTGAGTTAGATCATACCTTAGATTGGTGGTCCCTTTGTTATATTATCCTTAATTCCTAAAAGCTCCATATAGTCACCTTTCTTAAAGAGCTTTCTTGTAGTTCCCTAAGTTTCACCTTAAATTCCTAGTGAGGATCTCTATTAATAGGAGACTCACTAAATATTCAGACAAAGTAACATCAGGGCCAATTCCTAGTAAAAAGATAACGTTTGCAAGTTTCATCCTTATCTCAATTACTATATAAATGAGAACATAGCCAATACACTTAAGAGTTGCATTTTCCTCATCTATATAGATTGATGCAATAATGTAACTGGCTAGGTAGCTTATGCCATGTGTAGTTCAATATCAAGAGTTTTTTTTTATGGAATCAAATCTCATACTTGATTTCCACTTTTAAAGGTGTATATGTTTTCTATTAAGGTTCTAGGAGCCCTCTTCTAAAACTTTCTTAGTTAAATCTTTTGTGGTGAACTTAAAAAAAAAGGTTATCCTTTGTTAGAAGTACATCCTTCAGACTAAAGGTTTCCTCTTTTGCCTAGAAAGAACCAACCACAATAGTATCCCATTTAATGACAGCTTCCTTCAAAACTTCAATGAGGGGCACCATAATGGAAGGGGTTTTTTTTCTAGGGAGGGAACTAAGCGACTTTGACCAAAAGAGATTCACCCACCACTTATTTCTATCTTGGCCTAGTTTTCCTCTCAGATACAAGGTGTATCTCAAGGATAATTATAAGGGAAGGTGGGTAGGTTAAGCATAGAGGGATGATTGTTTAATAGAGTGAGTTGAAAATTACTCTTGAAAGGCAGAGGGGTTGTAGGTCCAACACCTTTTGGAGTGGTTGGAGGGAAAGTCATAGGCAGGGGGAGTAAAGGGAGGAAACTTATAAGAGGAAAGATTTAAAGAGTAGGTAAAGTTATTATTGTCCGGAAATTACTTGAAGTAGTTAGAACGTGAAACATTTTGAGGGTTATTCAATATACCATTACTACAAATGGTAAAAACACATGGTAGGAAAGAACACATGGAGGGAGAGGAGAGGATAACAGGAAAGGAAGTGGAGTGTACATGACTAGAAGTCCAACCAAAGGGAAGAAGGATTTGAATAGGAAGTTAAGAATGGAGGTGCTCAAGGAGGACGACTAGGAGCTAGGAGTTAGGAGATAGAGGAAAGGGTAATGTAAAGGCCTAGAGAAAGATGCAAACAACAAAATATAATGATATTCATTATTTGTAAGGAATCATGATATTGTTTGTAAGGATTCATGATATTGACATGTTACAGATAATATGGTACTTATTTCTAATATGTTATGGTATTTTTATAAAGGTGTGATATTTTTTTATAATGAGTCATGATATTATTTTAAAGAATTTATGGTGTTTTATATACTCATTTTTAGTTTTGACATATTATAGGTAAGGTGGCACTTATTTATAATGAGTGATGGTAATTTTCTATAGAGGTGTGGTATTTTCTATAAGGAGTTATGGGGTTGTCTTTAAGAAGTCAGTATTTTGTGTAATCCTTTATGGAATTGTCTTTAACAAAAATACAACGGTACTTATTTATAATGTTTGATTGTATTTTTTATATGCAGGTGTGTTATTATAATTAAGGATTCATAGTATTATCTATAACGAGTAATGGTATTTGTTTTACTCATTTGTCGTATTAACATATTACTGACAACATGGTACCTATTTGAATATATGATGATTCTGTTTTACGAAAGCATGGTTTTCTTAATAAGGGGTCATCATATTGTCTTTAAGGTTATGATATTTTTTTGTACTCATTTGTGATATTTTCTTTAATAAAAATAATGTGGTAATTATTTTAATATGTCATGGTATTTTTTTTTGTAAATACATGGTGTTGTGGTTGAGTAGTATTTTTTATGAGGATTCATTGTATTTTTTACACTCATTTGTGGTTTTGATAAATTACAAACAAGGTGCTACTTATTTGAATGTGGGATGATTTTTTTTATAGAGGCAAGATATGTTTTATAAGGAGTTATATAATTGTTTTTGGTATTCATTTGTGATATTGACATATTAAAGACAATGTGGTACTTATTTGTAATATGTGATGATATTTTTTACATATAGACATGGTATTGTTATAGTTATTAGGTTTGGATGAATTTTCTTTTCTTGTCTTTTTTATTCAAAATATTTGATGAGTTGTCTTTTCTCTCTAATCCATCTTATTTCTTTATTTAAATGTTCTCTTGTATTTTAGCTTTCTTATCCCTTTTACTTTTAAATTCCCAACATTTTCCATCCACTTTTGTGTTTTCCCTTGAATGAAAAATATCCAACTATTTTCATTCAAATACCTATTACTTATAATTAATATCTTTGTTATTCAAAAAGATGACTAGGATAGGTATCACAAAGGCAAAGAGATAATACTTAAGACAATAGTGGCAAGTGTTTATGTTGGATATATTTCTTTTATCAAATATATCTTAAAAAACACTTATAACTCATTTTATATGGTTGTGTCTCTCAAATGTTATTGCTTCTCTTTAAATAAATTTATGATTTTTTAAATTTATATTTGATTGTGCAATCTTTTAGGAAGTCTTAAATTAACATATTATTGATTTGACTTATATATAAATTGATTTTATACATATGCATTTTATTTCTGGTTCATGATTATTATTTCCATGTAGGATCAATCTAGTTATAGTGATATGATTGTAACCACAAAAGTGACTAACACTAATAAATGATACATATGATTTTTGAATCTTTAATTATCACATGGAAAAAATATGCCCATGATGCTTCCAAAGGCACCCTAGATTTCTAAACTTCTCTAGGTCACTATTCTTTAAGGGCTCAAAAATTTTAGAAATTTGCATATCTTATTCCATGTATCAGTGTTTCAAGTTATTATTCTCTATTTTATAAGGTTGTAATAAACCTTCCCAAAACCGAATAGCATTAACGCAACAATTTAATTCAAATTTAATCCAGTTATGTGTCTTTGGCTCTAATGATTAACAAATATTAACCTAAATCCATTATCCTTAGCCCCTCATCTTTATAGTAGTATAGATTACATAATCTTTAAATTTATGTACATAAGGCAAACTATTTTAAACCAATAAAAAGTATAGAGTTGCAACTTCGAAAATCAACATGAAAAGAGAAGTTTATAAATCACAATTAAAATATGTTTGAAATATAAATATAACTCAAATCAAACGAATCCATACAAATATGGCAATTCCTAAAGTATAAATTAGATACAACCCTAACTTGGTTTAATTAGCTATTTATTTAACAAAGGGGAACTAATCACTTGGTTTAAATTGGATTACTTTGTTTTTAATTGGTGATTGAATTTTAGTAGTAATATATTTGGACTAAGAGCGTGTAGGTGATTTTGTAGAACAGAGAGAATTTTAAATTGGTTTTTATCTTTTCCTATGCACGTTAAATATGTTTTAAAATATAAAAATTTGGATAGAATGTAGTCAAATAAGCAACCATCTCAAATAGTATCATGCAGGATGTTTATGAACATGATTGATAATATAACTATGCAGTAAACCTTGATACTATAGAAAACATATAGTTTGGCATTGAGTTGTATGCCAAATCATGCTCTAGTAGAAAACATATGATGAACATAGTAAAGTATTAAATCGTTTTCATAAGAAAAACTATTAAGTAGCACGCTTTGGTACAACATGCTCCTAATTAAAACCTACCATAGGCGCAGTTGCTCGATGAAAACCTATAATGAAAATTGATGAAAGCCATTAAGTAGTAGGAATTTTTGTTATAAGTATCAGTATTTTTTGCATATGATTTTGGTAATTTTTTATCTTAGCCATGTGATATTTGCAAAATGAATGGTATCTTTTTACATTTTTAAAACACTATTTCATAAGGTGGTAATATATTTTGAATATAATTAAAGATTTATTTGTATATAAGTTATGGTTATTTGTTTTAAATAATAATTTTATATCTTATTTAAGTTGTATAACACTTGCAAAATATATTGGTCATATCTAAAGTATTGGGTTAAGGGCTTTTTTTAAAATGAAAGTGACAGTATTATGTCTAAATAGTACTTATAATTTTTCTAAACAATGAAGGGATATCTTGTTTAAGTTGGTGGCAATTTTTATAAGGTTGTGATATTTTACAATATAGAGTAGTGATATATACTATATTGAGAAAACGTACTTTTTCAATATCACTAATGACATTTTTTATATATAGTATAAATATTTTTCTAAAGACTTGTGGTATTTCTTTATTAAAGTAGTGGCATTTTTTTAAATGTTGTGCATTTTTTAAAGAAGGGGCATTTTTTTATTTGTCAGTTGTAATATTTTACTAGGAATGTTGTTTTAATGGAAATAGGGAATAACATTAATGAATATCCTAAACGTAGCCTTTTCCATTATTCTAGAAATTACCATCTTATAATAGACAATAGTAAATGGAATATTTTTTCAATTAGTATTGTTTATAAGGAGTCATGGTATTGTTTTTTTAGAGTTATGATATTGGTTCTATAAAATCATGGTTTTGTTTGTTTTGAGTCATGATATTGGTTATATAGAGTCATGGTATTGTTTAAATTTAGATGTGGTATTTACATACTAAAGTAAAAGTGGTACTTATTTGTTTATTATGGTAGTATTATTTTTCATATGGAGGCATAGTATTATCTCTATTAATTGATGGTATTATTTGTATAGACCATGGTATTGTCTTTACTCAAATATGGTAATTAAATATTAAAGTCAAGTGATACTTTTCAATTTATTATTATGATATTTTTATATAGAGATGTATTGTTTATATTAAGTGATGGTATTATTTGTACCAAGTCATGATATTATTTGTACTCAGATATGGTATTTAATTATTGAAGATAGTGCTTATTTGTTTATTATGATGAATTTTTTGTATAAAGGTGTGGTATTATTTATATGGGATTATGGTATGTTTTCATGGTCTAATGATATTAGTTATACTTAGTCGTGGTATTTACATATTAAAGTAAAGGTGATACTTATTTTTATACATTCATGGTATGTTAATAAGTAGTCATTTGCCTATAATTTTAAATCAAAATATTTTATGAATTGTCTTTTTCATTTAGTGTGATATCAATTCTCCCGCTTTACCCTTCATAGTGCTTTAATATGAATGATCTCTTATATTCTAACTTTCCTTTCCCATCATTTTCTATTCATTTTAATGTATTTTCCTTTAAAATTTTTGTTGGACCCCGATCTTTTAGTGGAATTTAGAAATATTAAATGAAATTAAATGGGTGTTTTTGAGTATATTTGTTGTGGGTGTTTTAGAGTTAAATGAAATTGATGTGAAAAGAAGTGGATTTTG
>JAOTBA010061339.1:0-12117 GCA_025629845.1 Erythroxylum squamatum | reverse complement strand
AAAAATGTCCTTGAACATCCTTATTACATTAACACTTTAATTCCACTTACCCATTCGATAAATCCTACTAACTTTGATAATAAATCCTACTAACTTTGACATAATTAACTCTAACCATTAAATCTATCAAAACCTCAAAATTATTTTAAATCATGCTTAACCTAAAGAAATATTTTCAGGGTCTAACAAGTTTCCCTACACATTTCAATTTATTTGAAATCTTAGCTTCCTGTGTTGATAACACATTCATCAGATCTAATTTGTATCTCCTGTGTATATTTGTATAGAATATAATGTAGACCTAAATTCTCCTCATATTAGCAATAATGTCTCCTTAAATTCAATAATCCAATCCCATAGTTGGATACTTTACATCAAATAAAGCATATATAGTCTTTATAGCATCTTCCACTTGATGCCTGAGTCTCAGTTAGGAATAGGACTCCAATATTCACTTTTGACTCATTAAATACTCATTTCTGATTTGTTTCTTCATTGATCATTCTTGAAATCAACTATCTGGTCTGTTTAACCTAATTCGATGAAATTCTTCTTCTTCAAAAGAAGATTTCTTGTTACTATCATCTATATTTTCATGTAACCTTTATCAATCCACTGTTTCCATCACTACTTATCAGATATTCTTAGTACCTTAAGAAGATCAATTTCTATCGTTTCTTACAAGGTCATAATGTTCTGGTTACCAAAACTCAATGAAGTAATAGACCTGATTACTATTGCATATGCTTAGGTGTGTATCATCAAACTCATCCCTTCTATCCAGAGATTTATTTCTGAAAAATTACCAATTATCTTACACTAATAATACTATAATGCAATTGATCCAAAAAATTTTATTTATCTCTTTATCCTCACCTATGATCGGGGTATCCCTACCATGATCGTAACATAAACCTATTTTTGTCAAGCCACCATCGTGCCCTGCAATATCTTCCTTGCATTATCACACTTGCTAACATCAATTTTACTCTAATTTTTTTCTAGAATTTACCTCTTCTAATGCTACATCATTTCATATTAATTCAACTACCATGTTGATTGCATTAACTCTTTTCATTTGATTCTTCCACCTTTTTCTTAATCTCCTTATTACATAAAATTCTATCTTGTATGCATTTCTAACCTTCTTCTTACTATACACCATTTATCTCATGTAAAGTCATTTATGACTATTTGATTCCCCTTTTATTCTTTCCTCATTTCTATCTCATCTTCTATATGTATATCCTCAATTAATTCATAATTACAGAGGCATAAACATCATGAAATTCTGATCTCAACTTCACTAATATATTCTTATGGTGGATCATAACTTTTGATACATTAATCAAACAACCATTTTAAGGTCATAGAAAAATTTATTTTCTTTCAACTTGGATTGTACACTTTAATCTCATCATTTCCACTTATATCCTTATTTTCCTCAAACAATCCATGACAGTGTATTCACATTTATATGACATTCGAGGATATATCACCAAAATACAATATTGATGTCATATTCAATAATACATCCACCGATACAAATGTAGTGAATCTCTATCTATCATATCAAACTATATACTATTTCTCATTTCTAGATATCCACAAAGTTTCTTTTCATCACATTCTGACATATCATCATTCTCTTCACTATTTCTATCCGCTCAAACTCTTAACAAATGCTCATGCGTGTGACTCATATGAATGCAACTCAAACTGGGGATTAGTTGCTACTGCCTGCTATGACATGACTAAAATGCATGTAACTTGACACATCTTTCGAAAAATGCCTATGTAAGATACTAACTCTAGGCTCTGATACCAAATTGTAGCACCCCACTCTCGCAAGACACATACTCGACATCCTGAGTGATGTCCGAGTGCATACCCCACAAGGGTGGCATGATAGAACAATCAAACACTTGAAACTCAGTACAAAAATTTCAAAAATAGCACAAGCATAAGCGAGTATCAATAATCAATTGGGCCCACTTTATTCATAAACTTTTTCAATCACAAAGGTTACAATCATTTCACAAATCATCCGAATTTCATTAGTCACTGGGGTCCATTAAAGATACAAAACACTTAAATTAATAATTGTTATTACATTACAAAATCATTTACATGCATTTCCCATTTCGAAAGTTATTATAAACAAAAATAAAGAAATACAAATGCAGACGCGAACTGATCCCGACCTCTCTCTCTTACTTGAATGCAGTGGTTATACTCTCGTTAACCTAATGGAGTAACTCTTCTGAGCCTAAAAAATATTGCAAATTTTTGGGTGAGTTTTGCAAAATTAGTGAGTGACCATCCTTGATGGCTTACTCAATCACATACACATACAGTTCATATAATCACATATCACTTTATTCACAACATTCACATTCTCATTTAATTACAAGTTAACAGGATATTGCAATCATTCGAACATACATATTAAATGAATATACAATGCACATATGACTCACTTTCATTTATTACTTTGTTGTGACGGAGTGCCTATAACTGTCTCGTATCCATTGTGAATACCGGGCTCATTGATAACTGTCTTGTATCCGTTAGAGATACCAGGCACATTTTACATAGTGAGCCTTTGGCTCTTAATTACTTTCTGAGCTTTAAGCTCTTTTTCGGTGGCTACTCCGGTCACAACTGCCTTTATCTTTCATGCATTCATGCAATGGAATACTTCACATTCTTATATGATTAATCAGTCACTTTCACGTGTTATATTCACATTCATAATACATTTATCTTCGGACCATGGTCCGGCATTCAACATAAATGTTGAGAAACACTTTTTCAATCATATGCATATTCGCATGTTTCTTCAGAATTTAACAATCAAGTTAGATATCACATATTTCATCAAATTCACATACAAGGAGCACTTCAATATCACATTCATGCATCAAAATCGTTGAACTTTCAGTGTCCAGAATCAACACAATCAAAGTCACATTCATAAGATAATTCAAAACATAATATGAATAGAGCAATCAATAAGTAAGACCATCTACGTCGACTCACAGTACGCTCCATTAGCATTAGCTTCCATGATCTGGAAATGTCTGAATGCGGATGTTTATCCTGCACATCCAAATTATGCAATAAACACATTGCACATACATTAATAGTTGCACAATTATAAGTATTCCTTTATGCATAATTGTGTATATGGACTATGTACAATGCGTGTTCAATGACAATCCTGGGTATTTTTCCATTATTCTCGTCACAAAATCAATCCAATATCAAAACTCACTTAAGAATCATTTGTACGTAGGGTTTATACCTCAAATAAACACTGAATCTAATTTCATAACCTAACGAATCATTTCAGATTTGTCCAGAAACTGACTTTCGGGTCTACTGTTTTTGATCATTTAGACAATGCAAATGAAGTAATTTGGCAATACTTTCTTCTAGAAAATTGTTCTCCTGTATCTTAAGTTTCTAATGACACCAAGATCATTCAATTAGATTCAGTAATCTGAAAGTTATACCTTAAAAATTTTCAGACTGTTCTTATACTAGAATAGTGCCTTGTACTCAACTTCCATCCAGAAATTGAAATTCCTAGAGACTGAATTAGGGATATCTCTGGTTTAATCTAAATTAAGAATCATTCAATTTGAATAAGCACATAACAAGTTATGCCTAAAATACCGAATCATGTTCAAGATGTGTTGGAAAGGTTGCTGCGACGAATTTTTCTTGAGAGGAAATCCTAATAAAAAATCCTGCAAATTGGTCGCGGCGAAGTCAGGAGTTGGTCGTGGTGAACTTTACAAAAAGTAGCAAACAAGACTCATCTTTCAATTTTTCCAGATTTTACAACATCCAACATCTTACACCTAACACATCTTGTACAAAGATCACCCGTTTTACTTCATTTACTCTTTAATCTCAACTCCATTTCAACTCAATATCATTCACGAATAAATCATGATCTATATTTGATCATTAACTCAAAAACAGAACATGCGCATATACCATTCATCAACAATTTTCTGCACTCATCCTCACACCATTATGATGATCATTCTACCTCAACATCATCTCTATAACAATATATGAATTATTACCCATCATACATATAGAAGAGCAAGATATTTACATCAATTTTTCATCACCCATGAGACATACATAAATATTACATAATCAAGTTATCAAATCTCAATTTACTCATCATATTAGTTTCATTTAACACTGCTCATGATGATTAGAGCATAACTTACTTGATTAAGATCCAAGATTCTTCAAACTTTTGAAGATCTCTCTTAACCCTAGCTTCCTTCTCTTACACGTACATCATCAATAAAAGGTTGTAGGGTTAGGTCTTTAGTGGCAAAATGGAGAAGAGAACAAATCTTGGAGAGACAAGGTGAATGAGCTGGACCAAAAATCAGCATGGTGAGGGTGAGAGTGAGTTTTGTGAGTGAAGAAGAGAAAGATGAAGAAAAAGAAGAAGAAGATGGAGAAATGAAGCTTATATCATGAATGGCAAGTAAAAGACCATGCAATGATCTTTAATTGGGTAAAAGAATAGTAAGTGAAGAGGGTAGTGACACTTGTCACTTTCCTATGGTCCCACTTTTGGTCTTTTAATTTTCTAGTCTATTTGTCTCCAATTTTTAACCCCAATTTTTCATGACATAAGTCATTAAATCTTAATGTCACATATTAAAATTTATACTACTATTCATTAATTGTTCTGTCACTTGGCATTTTTCCTAGTCCAAAAACACCCAAAATTTTCAGAAATTTTCTAAAACTTCACCAAAAATTCTAAATCACTAAATACACTCTCCAAATCAGTTTTCAATATATAAAATTCACAATTCTCAATATAATCACATTTATAAACAATTATACCTGAAATGTCAATGAATGCACGTACAGTCATTTTAATGTGTGCAAAAATTCAAATTCACGTGCGTGTATGCTAACATTATGCATGAACATGAAATACATTTTTCTTAATCTCTCATTGATCTCACATGTACTATATTTTAGGGTTCTAACCCTTAGTATGGGAATGAGATGTTACAATTCAACTAGTGATGGCTGTTGGTACCATTTGTTAGGGAATTTATCAATCACATACTTCAAATAGATTTTTCAAAGTTCAATTAAGTATTTCAACTTGTCCATCAATTGTGGGTGGTAAAATGAAAACAAATGCAATCCCACCTTTTGAAATTGATAGAATTCTTTTCTATCACTAGTAATTCATGCATGTTATGTATCTTAAACACATTATCCAAGTAAGTATTAGTCACTCCTTTGACTATACATGAATGTTTAAGAACCACAAAATGTGCATACTTATTAAAGTAATCGATGATTATCATTATCATCGAGTAGATAAAGGTAAGTCTTCTATGAAGTCTATGTTGATGTCAGTCCAAAATTGTTTTGGTATAGGGAGGGGTTGCGACAAATCTGTTGATACAGTGGTTTCATATTTATTTCGTAGGCATATATGACATTGCTTGATGTAATTTCTTACATCCTTTGGGAGACCTTTCAAATGAAAAAGAATTTCTAGCCTTTTGAAAGCACCTTGAATGCCTGAGTGACCCTCTACAAAACGCTCATGTCTTATAACAATAATCTTGGCCCTATTATTCTTATTATGATCCACCGCTACTCTTCCTTTCCACTTAAAAATATTGTCCTTCCATTAGAAGAACTTGGTATTGAGATTCTCTTTATTCAATTTAGATTTCAGGTCTTAAATTGAGCTATCATCACTCAAGCTTGATTTAGCTTCCTTTAATAACTAAGTTTGAACTTTAGACAACATCACTGTGTAAAGCTCTATATTATTAAGTGTGTAAATAGCATCAATTACAATGTTCTATTTCCCTTTCTTGTACTTATCTCAAAGTCATATCATAAAAATTAGGAATCATGCTTGTTAGGAATGAATGTGCATGTTTTGTTCCAAAAACAATTTGAAATTTTTGTGGTTTGCATTAATAATTAAAAGTCTCTCACTCAAATAATGATGCTATTATTTTAAACTATAATGACAATTGTTTTTTTTTTCATATGTCAATAATCCTTGATGTTTAAGTGTTAATGACTTATTGTTAAAAGCCAATAGATACCCCTTTTGCATGAGTGTTTCTCCCACACATTATTTGAATAATCTATTTCTATAGTGAAAGGTTTGGAATAATTGGGAAGAGACAAAACATAAACTAAAGTTAGAGCTATTTTGAGTGTTTGAAATGCCATATTTGGTTCCTCATTCCTACTAAAGGTATCTTTTGTTAAAAAAAATCATTTAAAGGTCTACTTATACTACCAAAATATTTAATGAATCGTCTATAATAACCTATTAATTCCCAAAATCCCCTTAATTACCTTACACTTTTAGGAAGTTTCTTTAGGGTAATTACCACTTCTCTACCTAAGATGATATGCTTTAAATACTTAATATGAGTTGCCTAAAAGATACATTTATTCCCCTTAGCCAAGAACAAGTTTTGAGCTAGTATGTCAAGAATAATTGTGAGATGTTGCAAATGATCAACAAATGTCTAGCTATAAATTAGAATGTCATAAAAAAAAGAAAAATAAAGCCCCTTAGATTATCTTTAAACATTCCATTCATTAAGCTTTAAATTGCACATTAGTGAGTCTAAATGGTATTATTAAAAATTCATAGTGCCCATCATAAGTTCTAAAAGTCATTCAAGGTATATTACATGGTAATATATGGATTTAATGGTATCTTGACCTGGAGTCTAACTTGGAAAATCATGTAGCTCTTTGAAGTTCATAAAATAGCTCTTCAACAACTGGAATGATAAATTTATCTTCGATGATATTATTATTCAGCTATATAATTAATGCATAGGAATCAAGAGTTATCCTTCGGTTTGACCAAAATGAAAAGGACTATTAGTTTACTAAATTGTCCCTTATTTCCAGAGATCTTGGATAAAACCCTTCGATTATATCCTTTTGTAGGTTGATGTATTTGTACGGTCAAAATTAATAGGCTCCACTCCTTTTTAAGATGAATTTTGTGATCCTAAGATTTATGAGGTGGTAAACCTCTTGGTTTTGTAAAAAGGGATAGATACTTATTAAGTACTCCAATTCTAACTACTACTATTCTTCCAAGTTAGTGTCATTGATAGATAATTCATGAAACTACTGCTCTATTGCATAATAGAGTATTAGAATGTACAATTGGCTAGTGACCTGAGGTATAGTTAATAACCTTTTAGACCTCTTGGTATTAATCAAATTTGGGTGACCTGGTAAGTCTACCTATTTGCCTTCTCAATTGAATAGCTTAGTCTATTTACCAATGTTGCAAAGGAATTCATCTAGAGTGGCTAGCTATTAGACCCCCAGAACCACGTCACAACCCCCAATGACAATAATAAGGCATTGGTGACAAGCTGAATGCCTGTAATTTCCATTCGAATCCTTAACATAACTATGCACATGGTAATTGCCATTCGAATCCTTCTTCTTATACTTATGCCCTGGAATATATCTATCATCATACCAAATATATACTATTGGTCTTTTTTTCCCCTCAAATTTCCTTGTTATTTTATTATCTGTACAGTCTTTGTAGGGGTTTGTTAAGGGGTATTCTTTTAGGCATGGGATTGTAATGGTCAAGGTTTTAAAAACCGGACTGGACTGTCCGGTCCGACCGAAAAAAGATTGAACCGGTCAATGGTCCGGTTCGGTTTCCTTTAATAACCTGTATGTATAAAAACCGGTGGGTTTCGGTCGGACCGCACGGTCCGGTCCGATTTTTTTGCAACAATGAAACCGTTGGTGGACCGGAAGTATACGGAACTGACTGCGTCGGAGGCGGTGATCTTCTTGACAAAGACAGAGGGAATGAAGAGTTGTTCTTCTCATCTCTAACACCGGTTCCATTGGAAGTAGACGGAATTAAAGGCGGTGGAGTAGGTACGGTTGACGGCGACTGGGAAGACGTCTTCTTTACGGAAGTTCTTATTCGTTTGGCACCCCAAGAAGAAGCGAAAGTTTCAGTGGTCGGTTTTAATGGAACCCCGCAAGCCTCAGCTTCAACGTGAGTATGAAAATCACGTAACAGTGTTGCGACCTCGAGTTCTTCCTCAGTAACGTCGAAGAGAAGTGAAAAAGCGCGACCTTTAGTCCTGACGATCGGCGTTATCATTGTGCTTCTCTCACGGTGAAAAAGATAATGAAGTTGTTTTATTTTCCGGCGAGTCACTAACAAAGAAACGTCTACATCTTAGAAGAAGAGTCTACATTGAAGGAGAGGGCACCATAATCCTAAACATGAAAGGAGTATTAAGATTTGCATGAGGATGAGGTTTAGCTTTTTCTAGTTAAGAATGGACTATTAGAGTTGCATGAGGATGGAGTTTGGTTATAGTCTGAAACAGTTGCAGGGCAGGTTCAGTTAATAATTCATTCTTTACTATGCTACAAATTTATTTATGTTTTTATTAGAATTCTTGCAACAATCTGCTTTGTCACTGATGAGGTATTCCCCGGAGGTTTGTAACATTTAGAACTCTACTTTATAT
The DNA here is from genome assembly GCA_025629845.1 of Erythroxylum squamatum. Lineage (NCBI taxonomy): Eukaryota > Viridiplantae > Streptophyta > Magnoliopsida > Malpighiales > Erythroxylaceae > Erythroxylum > Erythroxylum squamatum. The sequence continues at coordinate 3,541 of JAOTBA010061339.1, read as the reverse complement.
TAATTTATGTAATATTTAGAACTTTGTGTTATATCAATTTATGGTAGTGATAAGATTTGTAACACTTAAAACTCTATTTTATATCAATTTTTGTAACATTTAGAATTTTATTTCATATCAATTTCTGTAACATTTAAAACTCTATTTCATATCAATTTCTGTAATATTTAGAAATTCACTTCGTATCAATTTTTGGTTTTTGGATCGAAGAAGAAGAACCATCGCCTGATCTTGATTATAATGAACTTGAAAAGACGATTTATGAAGAAAACGCATTTGTCACAACGAATGAATTAAGAATATCTACTGATGGTCAGTTCATATCTTATTTTGATCATATTTAAGTTAAAAGTATACTATATTACAAGTTTACAATTGAGAATACTTTCATACATTACTAATTTGTAATTTATTTTAATGCAGTAGAAGAAGTTGATGCAAATACTTTAGATGAAAGCGTAATTTATGAATCTTTAAATAGCGTTGGAGAATTTGGAGCTTTTGAAGATGATGAGACACAACCACCTTTAGAAATACAATTTTAATTTTTATTGTTATTTTAATATTTATATTAGACTCATTATATAATAATAGATATTGGTGTATTTTTATTTCAATAAAATATTTTATTTTTACTTATTCTCATAAGTTTTACTTGTTATTTATTATATATCGGTTTTATAGCGGTTCGCTACCGGTTGCACCTCTAAACCTTAAACCTTTCATTCGACCGGTTCGATGTCTGGTTCGGTTTTTAAAACATTGAAACTAACATATCAATCGAGGAACATCAACATTTCTAAGAAAGATCAATTAAAGACATAAGAAAAATAATTACAATGAAGGTACTATATCAATTAAAAATATCAAAATATGTGGACTGTAGGTGAATTTCAGGTTACTTTGAGATTATTTCAAGTACTAGCCGGTGAATTTTTTTAATCTTATGTTATATAATGGATAAAACATGTATTATTGACTATTTTTAATTTCTAAAACAATTTAAAAATTACATTTAATTAAAACCTTAAAATTTTTAATTTTTATTAAATAAATTATAAAATTATAACCAAATCATCTAAAACAAGGAAAATTTTTTTTATTGAAAATTGTATGCATCTCTTAATTTACTGAAAGAATCACCAAAAGATTTAAGAAATATTTTAACAATCTACATTTCATCCGCAAGGTTTCGAAATGCGCACCTTACAACTTTTTTATTAATTAAACTATATCTATTATAATCTAATAATGCTTAAGTTATAAAAATATTAAAGTTCTTGTTTAAAATAACATTTGAATATTTAATAGTAGATTTTGACCATTTTTAAAAAAATTAAGCAATTATATATGTAGCTAATGCCTTAAATATAATTTTAATAAAAAGAGTTAATACAAAAGAAAAATTAATTAAAAGATAATTAATTACAAGAGAAGGAATAAAATATGTCTTTGTGAGAAATGTTATAAAGAAAAGAGATATGTGAAATTGTTTGTGCATTAAATTTGTTAAGAATATCCCTAAATTCAATACACAAATGAAGTTGACTTGATCCTACTTGTCGACCTGATCCATCTTCAGGCTATCATTGTCTCCGACTGGTCTCTAAGTTCTATGCTCTTGAGTCATTATTACTTGCTCGATTTCATCCTTTCATTTCTTTTTCACCTCTTTGAAATTCTTTCATTGCTTGCTCAAGTTTCATCATCATCATCATCGTCATCACACTTAATTGAATCATGCACTAATGCGAAATTTGAGGAGGTTTAATAGTACACAATCTTATCTTTATAAAGAAAAAATGATGTTTTCGATAGACCACAGTAAAATGTGACATGAAGCGTTTAAAAAAACCTTTCAAGTATATGATGCAGATTTGGAAGACAAAATAAGAATAATAATACTAATAATAAGACAAATAAGAATACAAATATTAAGAAAATAATAATAATAATAATAATAATAATAATAATAATAATAAGAAGAAGAAGAAGAATAAGAACAACAACAAGAACAAGAACAACAACAAGAACAAGAACAATAATAACAACAACAACAAGAACAACGATAACAAGAACAAGAACAACAACAACAACAACAACAAAAACAAGAACAAGAACAAGAACAATAACAATAAGAACAACAACAACAACAAGAAAAGAAGAAAATCCTGACCAGCTGATCAAGCAGAAGCCCAGTTAGTCAACCAGATGCACACGACAAAGGAATCACATACAAATCAAATCTAGAAAACAGGCATAAGAAAAAAAAAACATGCAAAAGTTAACAAATTAAAAGCAATAGTCAGAATGCATGTAGCACAAAAGCTGAGACAATTAGACAGTGATAGAGATACCGTGACCAAAGCCTTTCTACACACAGAACCTGCATATGGGTAACAAGGCTAGAAGTATAGGCAAGCTCGTTTATAGATCTTGGATACTCCACTGCTTCACTTATTAGGAAAGAAAACTTTGGAAACCCGAGTGATGCATCAACAATGGTAAACAATGAATATGCAACAAAAATGGTTTATTTTCCTTGTATCCTTCTTCTATGTGTAGTAAGCTAAAAACTTTGGTTTCAATGGAGTCTTATAGATTAATGTGAAGGGGATCCAATCTAAAAGATTGAGCTTTAAGTGTTGGTTATGGCGATGAAGGGGATGGTTAGGGAAAAAAATCCAGAAAAATGAACAAACAATGAGAGGAGATCGCTTGCTCAAGTTTCTAATTCTTTAATCGCATCTTAATCTCGATTCACATAACGATTTTTTTGATCAAATATATAGGACACGTTCACCAATATATCCTCTTGACCAAGAAGGTCGCATGTCAGATAAACCCTAAATGCAACTGGGTGCTTCCACACAAATTGATAAATTGTTTCATCAATTTCAAATATAAAACACGAATGTGACCAGATATCCCCGCGTTATTATGTCTAATAATGCCATTACAAGAAAAATGTAAATTGGCAACGAACATTTATCGACGGAACTAAAACCGTGGGAAAATACTGATGGAACAAGCATAGACGTCGGCAATGTTGGTGGGGAAATAAAAATTTGGGGACGATAATGAATTCCGTCGCTGAAATAGGCCAATATATTTACCGACAGCTATTTACGTCGGTAAAGACGTCGAAAAAATTCAAATTAGTTGGCAAATTGTAACCCCAATAAAACGACGTCGTTAGGTTGTAGGATTGAAATAACTAAAACGAAGTCGTATAGGTTTGGAACCATACGACGTCGTTTTGTGAAAATTGTAGAGGTTGAATTGATAAACAAAACGACGTCGTATAACCGTTCAACATGAAACGACGTCGTATTTGGGTTATATGTTATACGTTCAAATAATGACTAAAACGATGTCGTTTGGACAAAACCAAAATGACTTCGTTTTACTTAGTATGTAAACGTATATCAGCTACCCAAAACGACGTCGTTTTGGGTTAAACCAAAATGACGCCGTTTTGGTTAACATTTAAGCGTTAAATGATAACCAAAACGACGTCGTTTTGGTATAAAATAAACAC
>JAOTBA010061313.1:0-12119 GCA_025629845.1 Erythroxylum squamatum | reverse complement strand
TTTGTTGTCTAGTGGCTCATGAACTGTGTTTATGTAGATACGCTTTATGATTATGTAAGCTAACTTTTGATTGCCTTATGTTTTGTAAAAGATTTTATGTATGAACTTTGATACTGTTGTTGAAATTGCCTGGAGTGAACTAGAGAGTCCTGGAGTTGTGGTTGGATGTGAATATAGAAGTCTGTTTAAAATCGTTTGCAGGTTTTGAGATTTTAAAAATATAGTCGTTGTGTTGCCCAAATTTTTCAAAAAAAAAAGAAAAGAATTGATATTCAGTTAGCCTTGCATAGTCGGATTAAGGATACCGTTAGTGTCCTTAACTCGGTTATGCGGCGGTTGTCATGGACCCGATGTGGTATCGGGTCGTGACATAGATTTTTATTTATATCGATAAAATTTGTGACTGTTTTATTCGTAATTGTAACAATTACGAACGACACGGGTGCAGTTATGGTGGTATTATGCATCAAACATTATTATAAAACATATGAATATAACAAGATCCATTGAGAAATTTTATAAGGAAGAAGAAGAATATTGCATGAAACCCACTAGACAAATCGAATTGGTAAATCTATCTATCAATCTAATTTATCTGTCTCTCTGGTCCGATGATCAGGAAGTTCAGGTTCTGAAACGCGAACTCTCGTAGAACATGGTAATGAAGGCGGACCTCATTCACTAACACTAATCCATCGTCGTCCATCTTCATCACTTCTACGTATCCTTCTACCTCCATAGAAACCATCTTCCCTCATCATGTCGTCAGTTCCATGAGAGCAACACGACTTGAAGATGTTGAACAGAAAGAAGGGTGACTTCCTCTGCGTCCCAGCTCCCATATCTACCCTGAGGACCAAGTAGTCGTCTGGTCTGCTAATTTATAGTGAAACCAAAGGAATAATAATAATAAATTTAAAATTCTATACTAAAATTAATAATTCAAAAAGATAAGAAAAATTTGGAAATGCATAATGCTAAATTAATTGTGGGAATTGACGGCTCCAATTTCACTTTAACTTGCATGTTATTAATTATTTATTTTATGTGTATGTTAAGTTACAACTGTGCATATTATTATTAATTATTAATTAACTAAGTATTGTATAGTAAGAGCAAATGGGATGGTCTTTATAGGCATGGCATCTACTGGCTTGTTCAAACTAACTGAAACATTGATACCAAATATTAGTCAATTTAAAAAACATGAATTGAGTTCATCTTAACTTTGCTCAAGCTGCTTTTTTTTTTCTAACAAATTGCTTGTCGTAATGAGTTCACCTGGATTCTTATCCAGATGATGAAACTGTAGAACTCGGTTTATCACTATATTAAACACAAGATTGGATTCGAAGACACTTGGCACATTGTCTTTGTTTCGTTCATCTTCTCTGTTGCTATTTCCCCATGCCTATCTGTCTCTTGCATATGTATTAGAGGATATCGTCTCAACAAATTAAAGACGTATGATCACGAATAAGTACAGTGGAGGTGACGTGGATTTAAAACAAAACTTGTTTTCCCAGGCATGGTATGAAATATTCTTAATTATCATATAAACATGGTAGTAAACTTGGTAAATGTCAATTACTTTAGATTTAACCAAGAGAAAACAATCAGAAGATTGGGTCAGCAAGTTGAAGACTCATGAAATTGGAAGCATAAATATACTTAGTAAATATTTGTGCTTTTTCCTATTGATTATCTCATATTTTTCTGTATGGGGAGTTTTAGCTTTTCATTCCGTGTGCCTGTAGCATGTACAGATATAGGCTTTTCTTCTTTATTTTTTATTTTTGTTTGAATTTAAGCTTAAGATGCATATTTTTATCTCCAAACTTTTAACTGAATCACAATTCAGTTCTAAACAATCTTAAAATATTTAGTTTAAATAAATATGTAATTATATATTTAGAATTGGAAGCACAATACACGTTTAAAGTAATTTATGATTTTAGTTATAAAAAACCATTGTTATTACTCAAATATAAAACAAGAAAAGGATTAAATTTCAAAGTAAAAGTTTAGAAAAACACTAAACCATTCTCGATTTTATTTATCCATAAGTCGAGATCTTTATTTTAGTACCTTTAACATTTTAGAGACCACATCTTATTATCAAAAAGTTGGTAAAGAGGAAATGAAATGATATACCTTTTATGTATGTCATCATATGATAAAACACGATCTTTATAAACAAGCATATTTATAATTTCATCCACTTCTTTCATGGAAAAATCATTTATATCTTGAATCTGAAAAAATAGAAATTAAAAAATTCACTTTCGATTAATTACTGGAATAAAAAGGCAAAAAGAAGGCTATATGTAATTATATTAATGTTATCCCACCCGGTTTTGTAGTAAGGTGGCTCTCTCAAAAGAAGTGATAGTTCTGACTTCCTTTTACTCTGACCATTTACATAAAAGAATAATTAGTATCAGATACAATCATGAAATTATCTCATTCTTGTGATGGAAATCATACCTTAGAAGACTTTACTGGTCCAAAAAAAGCAGTATCATCTAACTCATAAGCAAAAAGAGTACGCATCATACTGAAGAGCCCTTGAACAAACCAAACTCGTCATTCTCTTCGTAAGGCCATACCTACACAGACATAACAAAGAACAATTTTAGACCAATTGAGGAGCACAAAAAGAGCTATTGAAAGAACACTCCTGTAACTAGTAATAATTAATAAGTAATAATAAAAACAAATGAATTATTAATTATTAATTAAAGATTGAAGAGAGCTGGAGAGATTAAAAATGAAAAAATGAAAATATATGTGTACCCCTTAATACTTAAAATAATTAATTAATAATAATTAATAATTAATAATAACATGCATAAATAATTAGTAATAATTAATAAGTAATAATAAAAAATTAATAATTAATTAAAGATTGAAGAGAGTAGTGTAAGGCCCAAATTGTACCATAGTTGGAACGATACATGTTCATGAAAGTAGACGTATGAAAGGTGTTAAAAATGGTGAGATGATTGAGAATTGCATATGATGATTGAGAATTGGAATTAATTGACATCATTAAAAATTTGAGGTATTAAAATGTACATTTGAACTAGAAAAATTATTAAGTGACAAGATAAATTGATACATGAAAATTGGAATGACTAAGCCTATGAGTTGGTGACATTTGACATAGTTGATGCAAGAAGATGGAAGAAAAAGTATGGAAAATCAGAAAACCTATGAGAAGAGGCAATATGGAAGAAAGTGGAGCCTTTTTTCAGTCACACAAAACCCCAATCGAAAGCCATCAAATCGAAGATGACAATAGAGGTTGAATATCTAAACCAAAAAACTTGACCCAAAAACCCAAGAACTGGAGTTAAAACCAAGCAACCAATATAAGAATCACTGAAATCAAAAGGCCTACGAAATCACCATTGCACTCATGAAATAATAAAGAAAGAGAGATCCAAACTTTGATAAAGATATAACCTGTGACTAACATTTCTCTGAGAAACCAGACATATATTAAAGACTGAAACTTTAAAGGATATAATCCCATTTTCATTACCATTGTGAAGAAAAAAGGATAATGCAAGAAGTGGGTCAGCTAGCTTATTCGATCTTTATGGAATAGATGATATAGAAAAGTAGGTAAATAACGAAGGAGAAACCTTACTCACAGAGAAAGCAGAGTATTGGGAAATAATAATGAAAAGTACTCATAGATCGAGCATTTCTTCTTCCTCGCCGGAGCTAAGAGCTATTTCTGCTAGTAAAAAGCTTGTCATCTAGTGGACCGTAGACACCTGCATCATAACAAGAAAAAGAAAAACAAGAATATTAAGATATTACAAAGAGAAACAAAACCAAACCTGGGCGTAAAGTTAGTGTTAGGATTTATTTTTAATATATCCTATTTTTATTTTTGGCATTTTAATTGGACATGGAAATTTTCTTAATAATTTTCGAAGATAATTTCCTTAATAATTTTCAAAGATGTGCCTAAAGTGGTGGTTGCGTTTTGGAAGGTGCTTGGGATTTGATTTGGAAAGATAATCCTAATAAGCATGATCTTTGGGTTGATCTTTATCTTATATTGTCATTGTTTGAATATGACAAGTAGAGAAAAACCTAGTTGTACGTGGGCTTGTTGTGGACTTTCGAAGCAGACGTGATGTTGATTATTGGAGTTTAGTTGATTTAGAAGCTAAAGACTAATTCCAAGCATGTAGGCTATCATTAAGCCCTCCGCAGCTTCACATTGATTTAGAATAAACATCAAGCACATAGGAATCTGCGCATAGGCTCTTGGCTTTTGGTGAACCACGTTGCAGAGTAGTCTTCTGATTTGTTGTTACTCTGTTTTTATTTTGATCTGCTGTTGGAGCTAGTTTCGTGGGTCTTTTCAGCGCAACATTATTTCACTGGTGTTATCTCTATCAAGCAGTCCAAGGGTTATGCGCAGTTGTTGTTTTTGTTGGGCTCGTGATTGATGGTTGCAGTACCTAGAAGTCTTTGTTACACATAAGTACACTTATAGTTGGTGCTGCTACTTGAATATTTTAGTGAAGAATTTCAGATCTGAAAGTGTTGCATTCTTATTTTAATTGTCTTTATTTTTAAGAAGAAATAGTTAGGAAAATCCTCTGACGAGGTTAACACAAGTCGGTCGTGTTATTGGGCGTGAAGATCTTTCACGGGTAGTTAGGTTGTGGGTCGGTTACATAGATTGGGTCTTACGGGGTAGATCAATCGTGTGTAATTTTTGTGAACTACAGTGAAAGAATTTAATCTGGGTGAGGGCCCTGCAGACGTAGGCAAGGTGTGCCGAACTGCGTTATCAAACGTCGGTGTTTTCATTATTTTGCAGTTGTGTTTTGTTATCCACTTGCGCGTAGAAAAATTTGTGGATAGTCTGCGAATTGATTAACGTTTTAATTATTTCAAAAATCCTAAAAGTGGATTTAAGATTTTTATTGAGAATTTGATTATTGAATACCAGATTATGTTGCATTACTTGGTAAAACAATGTGTAGAAGTTTCAACACTTGACCTTCCTGGCATTGTAATGTTTCAGCCAAGGGCCCTCAAAATAACCCTCGCGTGTGTAGTGTAGTGTAGTGTAGTGTAGAGTAGTGGTCTATGACCATGAATTTAACATTCTGATTATCTAATGTGAATTTTGAAAGTTCTTGAGGGATCATTTAAGGTGTATATCCCTTCTAAAACATTTGGGCGTCTTTGTTTAGTTCATAAGAAAACTTGATCCCTGAAATGTGTATTCATTGGGTAACTATTCAGTGTTAGAAAAGTACCTGCTAGCATGGACATTAGTTTTGTCAAAACACGACACCTCTGGCCCCAGACAACCTTTTCATTCATAAGTCACCTTACCAAGTTCAAACGGCCTAACTTGGAAGCATATAATGGTTCATCAAACCCTACCCATCATATCGTACAATCCTGAGAAATGACTGGAATGTGTCTACCTTGCAAGACGAACACGTGGATATTAGTTGACTTTAATACTTTTTTTTTAGAATTTAAAAATTCATTAAAAAATGTTGGAGATTACATGAAAAGAGGGTTAGCTCCAAGTTGAGATAAACCCAATTGTACCACTGAAATTCACTAGGAAGCATACGGCATCGTTCAGCACTAAAACTCAATACACTACATTTTACAAAGTCATTATGCGAATCGGGTATAACGACTTAGGGCTTTTCTCGACTCTTCAATCCCTTTCTCGATTAGGTTAGAAGAGGACATGCGATCTGTCGGTAATGGAAACATGGATCCCTGGAGTTTCTCACGCTCCGTTCTTCATACAAGTAAATCACTGTGAAAGCTTTCTCAACTACAAAAAGTTTTGCGATTAGGATATGACCTTTTGTGTTTCAACTATCCAGATCTTGCATTATCGAAGGGAGAGGAGGCTTTATAGGGTAACTGATGAGGGTATGTAGCTCAGATAAGTATATTCCGTTCGATTATGAACAATTTTTGATTCAATCTTGATTTCCTTCTCAAAACCTTTCTTGGAACTTCTCAGAGAATCTCTACTTGGAAGGATATGATTCTGGCTTGACGATTGATAGTTCCGTCTTCTCACCCTCAGTACTTCATCCAAGAATCTCAACACTGGTAACATAATATTCCGATCTTTACTATTATTTAGGGCATGTCTAATCCAAGTTTAACTAATCCGTATTTGATTTCCTTGAAGCGCTTCGGGGCTATCCAAAGATGATGAATCCGCAATCAATGTTCAACCCAGAAATGGAGTATTCCAAGTAAATCCATACTTAAATAACCGCAGTTGTTCCTTGGTTACTGTAGATGAGTATTCTGCTTGTAACGTCCCAATATCCCAAGTTAGGGGCTAGGACCCTAGAAGAGTATAAATGAGAGTATACTGAGAAATTAGAAGTACATTTCATGCATCATATGACATATTTAAATATGTGAATTGTGTTGATATTCATGAAATAATTGTACATGCATTCATTGATTTTTTTCGGGTATAATTGAGTTATAAATGCGATTAAAATGCGAATTGTGGTTTTTATGTGTTGAAAATTGATTTGGAGACTATTAATATTATTTTGGAATTTATGGTGAAATTTAAGATATTTTGAAAATTTGGGGTAGTTTGGACTAAGAAAAATAGTGAAATAATGGACCAATCATAGTGTGACACATGGCAGCCCTGTATGTTGACACATGGCCCACATGTAAGGGACACACGTAGTCACGTGTGTCTTGCTGGAGAAAAAAAAAACAAAAAAAAAAGATGAAGCTTTTGGTTGTTCACTGAAAGTGTTCATCACTAAATTTTTCCCTTGTGTCAATCGTCACCGAACTACAGTTTTGATCTTTGCATGAGTATTATCCTGTGCGAAACAAACATTTCCATCCAGCTAGTGCTTGTTTCTGCTTAATCTTCTTGTTTTCTGTCCAACCACCGAAGCCCTGTCTTTTATTTTCACTGCTAGAATTCGTTGAAGAATCAAGTAAGTGGTGGTTTTAGTTTTCTGGATACTATAACTGATTCTGATGTTATTTTTAATGTTTGAAAATGAGTTCATGCATGAATTGTGAAAGTTGAGTAGTTTCGGTGTTAATGATGAGTTGATAATATAGTGCTGCAGAATGTGCAAGAAGTGTAATACCAATTGTATGGAGTTTAATGACGAACTTAGTAAAGTAGACCATAAAAGAAAATGTGGTGTAGAACCGTATGGCTATAGGTTCTGTTTTGGTTTGTGGATTGTTATTGTTGAAAACAAAATTACAGTAGTGAGAGAAAGTTGAAAATGTTGAAATATGTGTATGTTGAAGTAAATCACTTGTTAGTATAGTCTTTACGAACAATATGCAAAATGCACAAGAAGGGGGGTTGAATTATGTATCCTTTTTCGTGAACACAAGCCCCTTTGATATTTTGTTGAAAACTAACTTATTCAAAGCTATTAAGTGAATATCACAATGTATTGCAATTAACTTTTATATACTTGTATAAGAACAATAGAAATTAGAGTAGAGAGTTAGAAGTTGACACAATGATTTTATCCTGGTTCATCCCAAACTGTGGGCTACGTCTAGTCCTCAGAATTCTTTTTGAGATTTCACTAGTCTTCATCAAATGTACAAGTATTCTTTCTCTACAGAGCCTCTTCAGGTCTCTTACACCAAGTATTATTTTTTGCTCTCTTAGCCTCTTTCAGCTTTTCCTCTCTCTTACAAGAAAGATGTTGCGAGCTTTGTTACAGTAAAGAATAGCTCTAGTGTTTTGCACAATGAATACAGTAATTTAAAAACTAAGATCTCAAAAACTTGTTCACTAACTCGTTCAGTCTTTAACCTCGACTTGTATTTATAGCCTTCGTCTTCAACTACTTCTTGATAACTGCTTCTTATTTCTTATAGAAACCGTCATTCAGTTGAGTTCTGTAATTAACTCTAACTGACTAACCGTCTTACGTACTATCGTGTCTTCGTCTTCGTATCGTCTGTGTTTTGTATCTTCTATGTTTTCTTCCTTCTATGTTTCTTCCTTCTTACTTTTGTATCTTCTGACTTTCGTATCTTCTTACTTTCCACGCTTCTTCTGTGTTTTCTTCCTTCTTTGTTTCTTCCTTCTTACTTTCGTATCTTCTTACTTTCCGCTCTTCTTCTGTGTTTTTCTTCCTTCTGACTTTTCTTTCTTTTTACTTTTGTATCTTCTTACTTTCCGCACTTCTTCTTTGTTTTTCTTCCTTCTTTGTTTTTCTTCCTTCTTACTTTCGTATCTTCTTACTTTCCACGCTTCTTCTGTGTTTTTCTTCCTTCTGTGTTTTTTTCACACTTAACACAGTTATCATTATTATTTCTAATATTATTATTATTTGATTGTCACCAATATTATTAGACGTGAAGTCATTTTGACATAACATTCTCCCCCTTTTTGATGATAACAAATAATCATAATTTTAGAAAGATAATCAAGTATTATTTATAAGAAGATATACAATTGTAAAGGAATTATAAGCTATTATAAGCTATACTATCTTCTTTTTCTGCTCCTCTCTTCTCCCCCTATCTTTCTCTTCTCTTCTCCCCTATCTTTCTCTTCTTCTATTCTCCCCCTATTTGTTATTAATAAAAAAATTTCACCTTAGATGCTTCATAATCTCAGAGAACATTTGTTGCATATCAGTGTGGAGTAACTTAAGGTCTTCTTCCATAGAAACTCGTAAATGAGCTACTTCCTCATGTAAGTCACCCACTGAGTCACGTAGATTATCAACCTTGTCATGAATTTCTTCAACTTCCTCGACTAAGGCTTCATAACTCTTCTGTTGTATGTGACGAACTTCTTCTAAACCAATAGTAGGATCGTGTTGCAGTGGTCTTGGTGGAAGGAAGTTTATAGCAACAAATGGTTTTGAAGGTAAGACATCCAATTCAATGATTGTAATAGCAGGAGGTTTGAACAATAGGTTTCTATCAGGGAGATCAAGGTCATCAGGTCTAGGTAGCTTTGGAACTTGTTTTCTAAAAAGGTGTAGTATATTTCTAATTGAAGGTATAGAGCTCAAGGATCTAAGGTGCATGATTAGGTGCACAAGAGTCTTTATGTTGAAATTAATACCTCCAATTCTGATGGTTATGTACTGCCCTTTTGTTATTTTGCCAACTACCTGAGAGGTTTCATCTGTGGTGAAGCGACCACAATGACTTCCTGATGCTCTTGAGATATGGTGTGAAACATAGATTCCTTTCGGTTGAGCTGCATAACACGCCTCATCTGTTCCTCACTTCTGCTTCTATCTGATCTTCTGTCAGATCACTTGTAATCCCTTCTGGATACATTTTCTTCTTCCCCTTATCTTCATTGTGTACAATGTAAGGTTTTAGTTGTAAGTCAGGTACAATCTTTATCACTGTTTTTTTGTGATTGGATAAATAGTGTACTTTTGCTTGGTCATCTGTGTTCGATATGTTTATGATTTCTCATCTCGAAGAACACCATATAACCTTTTCTCTCCATGATTCAACAGATGTATTGAACGACTATTTACCAATATTGGTTCGAATTGTACCTTGACCAACATTCTTAAGGGTTCTCTTATGATTATTGAGCTCCTACTCCTTACAGGTTCAACTTCTTCAATCATCTTTAGTTTCAAATCGTCTTTTCTCATAGGTTGAGAAGGATTAACCTGTGCTGCATTGTGTTCAACTGACTTTTTCATTTGTTGAACATCTCTGACTGGTTTTCTACTTCTTACTTTCTTTTACTAGCCTAGGAGGGGTTTTTTGAGGTTGAGGTTTCTTGCTCTCAAACACCAACTTCCTCTTACTTTCAGTTTCTTTAGTCAATTTTGTTGGTTCCTCTTGCAAAATTGAGACTAAAGATCTAGTTGCCTGTGATATTTTCTTTCCAGAATCTCCACCATGAGTAAGACCTTTCCCTTTCTTCTTCTCTTATTGATGCAGGGTTAATAGTCTTGGTTGTTTTGATTTTTTTGAATGAAGTGTCTCCCCCTTCCTCTTCAGAGAAACTTGTCTTTCAGACTGTTGTACCTGGCTTTCTTCTCTTTGAGAAATCGTCTTAACTTTCATTAATTCATCTAACAGTTTCTTCTTTTCTTCTATAGACATTCTTCTAGCGGATTGAGATTTTGTTTTCCTTGTGGAAGTAACCTTCTCACTCAAACTTCGTTTGACAACACGCTCCCCCTCAATCCTTGCTTTCGCCATGGAATCTGTATCTTCCATTTCTTGATTCTTTAAGCCCATTTTACTAATAGTTGTCGCGTTACTAACGCTTTTAACATTCATCTTCATTCTGTTTCCTCTCTCAAGAAAAATTCCAGAATCTTTGAAGATTCTTGTCAGTAGCATACCATATGGTAGGGCATTCAAGTCTCTTTTCAACTTCACCATGAAATTGAGGATTAGGTATGGAAGATTTATAGGCTGGTGGTTGAGTAGATGGTGCAGGCATTGCTCATCTATCGTCGTCACCAAATTTTTCGATCCTGTTCTTGGTAGAACACAATGGAAGAGTATCGCATGTAGAACCCTAGCCTTCGGCACAAGAGTTGAGGCCTTCTTCTCCTTTGGGTCACTACATTCGTAGAGTTGTCGATTGATGTGTTCCTTCCCTACACTGGCTTGAGTCATCCATCTTGTTTTATGAGCAAAATTTACTCTAACACATGGACACTCAATAGCCTTCTCAATTGACTCCAGTGTTATAATCACCGACAATCTATCCACCACTGATACTAGAGTATCTTCTACTACCTTTGTATTCTTCCAGAACTCATATACTTCATTCAAGTAAACTGTCTCATGGACTTGAAAGAAGTTCTTCCATCCAGCTGCATCAATCTCCGATTCGATGTCCATCTGGTTGTTCTTCAAGGAATCAAAATCAACGTGTCTTCCATAAGTCATTACTTGCTCCATTTGTATCTGTAGTTAAAAAAACTAAATGCACAAATGTGTTTCTCAAGGAGGTGATGTTAGTTTCTGAGGTTGAGAGTGTGAGCAAAGAGAATTTAATATCAAAAACAAAGTAATCAAACGTTGTGTTGAGAGTTCTTTCAAAAGTCGATTTCAGGGTATCTCAAGAGTGTTCTAGAGTAGGTGATATTCTTAAGGCTTTGAGAAGATTTCCCTCCAAAACTTTCTCATGAAAGAAGTTACCGTCTGTAACTTACTGTTACTGTTACCTTGAACTCGTACGACTTTTTATCTTCTTAACTAAGAAGATCATCTGGGTCATGACGTATTAGACGATTGATCACTCAACACTACCATGTTCAAGTTTCGTCTAATTTCTTTGAATCTTTCTTCACTCAATGGTTTAGTGAAGATATCTTCCCATTGATAATTTGTCTCAACAAACTGTAGGCTGACGATCTTCCTCTGTACGTAGTCTCCTAGGAAATGATGTCTAACTTCGATATGCTTTACCCTGGAGCGTTGTATTAGATTCTTCGATAGGTTGATATCACTTGTGTTGTCACAAAAGATTGGGATTTGTTCTTCTCGTATTGAATAATCTCCTAACTGGTACTTGATCCACAACGTCTGTGAGCAACAACTTGCAGCTGACATATATTCAGCTTCTGCAGTGGATAAAGCAATTGAGCTTTGCCTCTTACTTGACCAGGAAACTAGGTTGTGGCCGAGAAAGTGACATCATCCACTCGTACTCTTTCTAACAATCCTGTCTCTAGCGTAATCAGCATCACCATAGCCTCTTAACCTGAAATCTTTACCATTCTCATACATTAACCAAAGATCAGTAGAACCTAATAGATATCTCAAAATTCTTTTGGCAGCAATATAGTGAAATTCTCTAGGGTCTGCTTGAAATCTCGCACACAATCAAACACTAAACAAAATATCAGGTCTACTTGCTATAAGGTAAAGTAAAGAACCAATGATTCCTCTATAAAGGTCTTGATCAACCTTCTTACCAGCTTCCTCCTTAGATAAAAGGTTTGAAGGATGCATAGGAGTTGACATAGGTTTCACTTTTTCCATTCCATACTTAACTAACAATTCTTTGATATATTTCTGTTGATGAATAAAAATCTTTTCTTCGGTTTGCTTAACTTGTAACCCAAGAAAGAATTTTA
>JAOTBA010060972.1:0-12151 GCA_025629845.1 Erythroxylum squamatum | reverse complement strand
TCTTGATTTTCACTAACATGGCCAACTCTTCTACCATCCTTAATAATTCAGGTTGCACAAGACAATTGAGTTCAACAGTGTCATCAGCGTGGAGGAAGCAACAGGCAATTAAAATCAAACAATACACACGCAGAAATCACGTAGAAAAGCAACAGCTGGAAAAGCATCAGCAACGCAAACAACGCAGAAGAGGAGTGGGCGGCGCCGCAACAGCAAGAGCAGACAAGCAAAAAAAATCCATCTGCGCAGACCTAAGTGAAGCTAAGACAAAGGAGGGTTTGAAAGGCACATGGAGGGACGCACGCAAAAACGGTGGGAAAACAGAGGAAGAGTATCGCGTTGGAACATAAAAAGGAAGGAAGAACAGTCTGAAGAGGAGATTTTTCAGATGGCCATTTTCACGTTACAATATACACACGAGGGGATCTGGAGGCACAACCTAGGAGGGGGAACGAAGAAAGAGAGTTACCAGTGGATTTTTCTCGGAGGAATTTGGAGTTTTCATTCTTCTCTTCTGCTACTTTCTCTCTACTCTTCTTCTAATAGTGAGCTTCTTTATTTGTATGATTTTTGTTACAATGTTCAGGAACTAAACCTCACTTAGGCTGAGGGGTGTAGCCGTTTTAAAGGATATTTTGTGTAATATGGATAGTTGATTGTTAATGAGAATTGCTGGGTTATGTTTATCTTCCTTAAACTTCATCATTGTTTCTATGCTTGATCTCCATAGGTGCAATCTTAGGAATCATAGGGATACTGAAAAGTGAACCTTGATTTATGCTATAGGAAGATGAACACTTTGGGATTTAGAGTTAGAGATAACCTAAGCTAAGGTGAGGACAAAAAGTTGCTTGTTCTTAATGAGTTTAGTTAGAGGGTTATTCCAATGAGAATTGGGTATCTTTAGCTAAATGTTCCTGTATTCTTTGAGAAAAGATATAGGTTTACTAGGGCTACTGTTTTCATAACCTGCATTCAACTCAATTCATATTACGCATTTTAACCTTTTAAATAGGTGAACCCCTATCCCTATTTATCAATCATTAATTAGACCATTTTTCCTGATTACTTTGTTATTTCTTGCAATTTAATTGATCAACCACTCCAATCATTTTTTTTTGTTTACAATTTTCTGTCGATAACATACAATTAATTAGGTTTAAATTGACTGGTAAAAGAATTGGTCTTTGAGGGAGACGACTTTAGAATATTCACTGTGCGGGTACTAGGACGATTCTGTACGCTTGCAGAAATAATCGATCACATGTAAAGCATCCACAAGTATTTGATAGAATCTTTGTTGCTGTAAGACTAGGAAAGATGATGATTGACTGCAATTTCGGCTTTCCTTTCGTTGTAGATCACTTGCAAGAACGAAAATCTGAAAAGGGGATTGGGAAATCGTTCTCTGCAGACTTTTGAGAATGTGGCAAGATCTCAATATAATATGTATCCTTGAATGATGTTCTAACAAATATCCGTATACCAACCTACAACAGTTGGGTTGGGAAGGTGGATTAGTCATCAGTGTAAAATGCTTCCATATAAAATAGAACATAATACAAAACTGATACAAAAATTTACGTAAATTTAAAAGTTATACTCAAGAACTTTTAAATGTTCCAATCAGCAAATAAGAACAGAGAAACATATGCAGAGAAAATCAGTAAAAAGAAAAGCAAACATTAGAAGTGTAGAAGTTGCTCATACAGAATTTGCAGCAGCTTGCAATGTGACATGATCACTCCATTCAAGTGAAATTTTTATTTAAGGATGTTAAAGAAGATCTAATCCAAAGTAAGTATTAAATTTCAAATATAATTAAAAGCTTTATTAATTATAAAACTAAGATATAAATAACATTAAATTAAAATAGGGCCATTAAAATTAGTAAACTAAGTGCAACAAAGATTAATGCTTAAATAATATTATTTTAATTTAATTATTAAAAATAATATAGAAAATAATAGACATCAGGTCGCCTATTCCCGTACCTTTGCCATCCCTAGCTAAGTCTACAAGTAATTGATGTTCTACAGCCACTGTAGTCACACCATCTGCCGTTGTGTACACCTGCTACTTGTTGAATTTTTCGTACTAGGTAGTCAGCAAGATCATAAACGAAACGCGAAAACAAGAGAGTTATAGCATAAAATGAAATCATTTGACAAGTCAAAGCAAAGGGCTCTAAGAGTGAGTAACATATTCAACATAACCAGCACCTGATGGTTAGTGGAGTATTGACTTTGAACAAGAAAAAGAATAGATTCACAAGCATAACTACAAGTCATGCAACGAATCAGCTTTTCACTATTTTTAGAGAAGTTGGAGATGATACTTTGAAAGAAAAATTTGCAGGAAGCCCAACTGATTGTTTTGTCTTCGTATGTACCATCAACCTTGAAGATCTTACATCACTAATATGTGAGACTAAGCAGTTATTATTATACTCAATCATAAGAACATAGTCTGATACGGTAAAACAAAAACTTCTACTTGAAAAGATCAAATTAAATCAGAGTTTCACATGTCATCAAGCTCAGAAAGCGTTCTTATTGATATATAGTATGCATTATAACTCTTATCGGAATAAAAAATTATGACTGTTTAAAGTTGATATGCTTGTTTTGTTTGTGTTTTTCAAGAAAATAGATGTAAATGTGAAAACTAGAAGTTAAAAGATTGATTCAATAAAGTTTTTTCATGTTGCCATAAATATAAACAAATGATTTAGAGGCATAAGAATGACATAAGTTGGAACTAATGAAATGAAAAGAATGTTGGAAAGAAAATACATACATACATGTGAAGCCATCTACGGAGTCTCCTCTGTTCCACTTAGTGGGAGCATTGAACTTTGAAGCAGGGGCTTCATTTCATTCAACTTCTTTTTCTTTATTTTTGCACCATGGACGTTGGAGTAGGAAAGTTGAATGTGTGACAGAATTCATCCTGATTTTCTTGGGTGTACAGTGGGATGATCCCACACATATTGACTATAGACCCAGACAAGCTGAACGTAAAAATGGCGACATCCTCTTTAAAGTTACCCTCTTCACGTACCCATGCACTAAGCCGTTTAGAGGTCAAGACTACCATATGTTCTTTATCGATTGTCTCACATGGACCACCATATATTGGAGAAGAGTCCGAAAAACAGTATTTCGGCCTGTCTGTAAATTGCCAACAACATGTAAGCACACGCACACTTCTGCCATCATACTTGATATTTTCAAGGCACAGATAGAAAGCAAATCCCATAAAAAGATGATTGAACCAATGAGAAGAAATGCAGATTCGAATGGAATCACCCATGCTTTGATACTTTACCCACTCCGGTATTCTGCTTCCTGGATAGAACATGAAAAAATCCTGCTGAACAGTAGAAATTTCTATTCAAATTAATGCTTATACGAAACCAGATAAAGAAAGAGGAAAAGATAAAGAGTTACGTACCAATGATTGCTGCCTTTGATTTCTTAAATAAGCCCTCAAGAGTGCATATAATACCGCCTGACATTCATCTTCATCCAACATGAAGCAATTATAAAAACCGAACATACAGGGAATTTCTTGTGAGTAAAGGTGTAGTTGTTTAAGGGTCGATATTTGTTTTAGGGATCTACAACCGTTGGCCCATACCTGTGAGACACTCGATGGAAGTTTAGGTAAGGATAGAAGCCTTTGGCAGTTGTATAAATAAAGGTTTTCCAATTGTGAAAGTTGTTTGATGGTAGCGGGGATTTTCTCAAAATCATTTTCACTCAAAATTAGAGATTTTACTGAAGATAGAAAGCCTAAGTCCTTAGGCAATTCCGTCAAATTACAATTGGAAAGGCTTATATTTTGTAACAAAGGCATGACTTCCAACGACGAACCCAATATATGGTGGTCTTCAAAGAAGCTTTCTGGGTAGAAATCAAACATCCAATCATTCATCATCATTAATTGCTTAAGCCCTTTGAGATTGTGGATAGACGATGGCAACTTCTTTATAGCTGTCCCTTTACAAAAAATATTCTTCAGATTATCCATAGGCTCCAAGATTTTAGGAAGCGCCTTAAAGCGTGAGCATCTATACAGATCAAGATATTTAAGAGATGTTAACTTGTTAAAAAAGTTGCTTGGAAGGCTTTCAAGCTCTTCACAATCTCCCATCAATAAGTACTCCAATTTGCTTAGGAGTTCAACTGATGACGAAGGTACCTGTTTTATAGCAGTCCCATCTAAATATAATTTCTTTATGTTAGTTGAAATTTCTGGAAATGTATTCAAATTTGAGCAACCACTAAGATTAAGAACTTCAAGAGCTTCTAGAAATCCACTTCTACTATTAGGAAGACCAGTTATGCTTTTGTTCTTTACTAAACTAAGAGATGTTAACTTGGCCAATCTCCAAAAACCATTAACAATCATACTCGGCATGCCGTATTTAAGTTGAGGTATCACTGAATTTTCCTGTAATTAACAAAAATAACAAAAGAAATAATTAATACAATCTAGCATTATTTTCAACTTTTACTATAGTAAATTAAGTTGTTTATTATATAATTTTCATACCTTGGTGTTGTTCCACAATTGTTTGATGTTGCTGTTAAATAATTGAAGAACCACAAGATTTTCTGGGTGGAAATTAGGTGGAAAAGATTGTAACGGATAATTATCCCACCTAAGGTACCTTAATGTGTTAGGAAGATAATCAAGACCTTGAGAGAGATGTAGATTACTTTCTCCGTAGAAATTGAGAAATTTAAGATTGAGCATCTTCATGAACACTTGGGGATTTAAATTCATCCCTCTTATTTTAGATGAGTCTAAAAAAATGCTTTCCACAGCTTTAGCCTCCTAACAAAAGACACCCAAAATATATACACAAGTTGTTATAATAATAAATAATTTCTTTCAATAAATCAGAAATTATAAAAGATTATTAATAATAGAAAGCAATATCTTACCTTATTCCCTACGAATATTTCATAAATATCTTCAGGATTCCATAATCTACTACGTTGATTTGGATATCTCGCTTCTTGACGAACAATTTCCTTTCCCATCTCTTCTAATAAATCATGCATTTGTAATGTGCCTTTAGAAGCATTCACAAGGCATTTGTCTTCGAGAATGCTAATTATAATATCCACATCAAAACCACAACTTTTAAGCACTTTCTTCACAACATTTGTGCTATCATAGTTGAAGAAACAAGCAATGTCAAGAAATACATACTTCTCCACTCTATTTAAGTCGTTGTAGCTAATTTGTAGCACATGCTGAATATCTTTATTTGAAACTTTTGACAATTGATTCAACGCACTTCTCCATTCATCTTTCTTTTTCCCAATTAGGGTGGAACCTAAAACCTTCAAAGCCAAAGGATTGCCTTGTGCATATTTCACAATCTTGTTTGACAAGGACACAAAGTCATCTCTTGGATATTTTTGCTTGAAAGCACTCTTACTAAAAAGTTGGAAGGCTTCATCACAATGTAATGGTTTAACTTCATATATAAAATTGGCCCTGTCTCCAAATACTTGCTTATCTCTACTAGTAATGATAATCATGCTTCCTGAACCGAACCAACATGGATTTCCAATCAAAGAATCTAATTGTAGAGGATTATTCACATCGTCAAGGACAATTAACATTTTCTTGCGACCAAGTATTCTTTTAAGAAATGGTCCGAGTCCTCCGCTAAACATACTTTTATTGTGATTTTCTTCATCCAATGCCTTTGAAACAAGTTTTTCCTGTAACTTCTTAATTCCACCATCTTCTGATTTTTGCCTCACGTCGTGTATAAAGCAATATCCTTGGAATTGATGAAACATCTTACGATATATTACTTCAGCTATAGTAGTTTTGCCAACACCGCCCATACCCCAAATTCCTAAAATATAAATCTCCAATGGGTTAATAGTAAATATTTCTTTTACTTCCTCAATGCGGGAGTCCATTCCAACTAAGTGCTCAAAGTCATCATATGCCATCAAATGGTTTAGTTTTTCTAAAATGTCTTCAACGATTTTGTTAATAAGCATATGATCATTCCTGCCAATTATGAAACAAACAATATAAATGAATGAAAAGGAACCTTTAGTTGGATTGACCATAAAACCTAAAACATACCTAAACTCCTTAGAATTAAACCCAGATAGATTGGCAGCAGTGGTCAAGGCATCCGTCCACCTTGGAATCTTTTGTGCGTTCTTGGGATTTTGCTGGTGTTTAAAAAAAGCTACTGCAACATCATGGGATTGTTTTCTTAAATGAGATGGGTCTACCTCGTAAAATACAGGTATAACAATCTGTCCATGGGTTCGGTGACACTCGATAATCTCTACAAGCTCATCAAGACACCAACTGGAAGATGCATAGTCTTTTGAGAAAACAAGGACAGCAACAGTGGAATTTTGGATTGCTTGGGGAAGTGACCGAGCAATTTCTTCTCCTCTTTTGAGTTCCTCGTCGTCAAAAAAGGTTTCGAGATCCTTTTGGCCCAAAGCAGCATAGAGATGGCTGGTGAAATTGCGACGAGTGTCTTCACCCCTAAAGTTCAAGAAGACATCGTACTTCAATGGATGAGTGGCCGAAGAAGAAGAAGAAGAAGCCATTATTGTGGAACGAAGGGGGTGGAAGCTATCTAATAATAGAAGATGGCCATTCATAAGCTTATATGCATTATCGAAGACATTGAACTCGTCTTAATAAAGCATTTTTTTGTTGACTGTGAAGCTTCCGTGAATTTTCTACGAAAAGTAGATGGCAATTGCAAGCCATTTTCTTTCTCTAATTACTATCTCACTTTTTCTTTGTTGACTGTGAAGCTTCCGTGAATTTTCTTCCAAAAGTAGATGACAATTGCAAGCCATTTTCTTTCTCTACCTTGTCTTTCCTCTTTGTCTTGGACTTTCAGCCAGCACTGGCGTGAATTTCCAGATGATGATCTTCACTGATCAGCGGAGCGGGGTCCAACTCTTAAATTTCTCACGCGGTTTTGGTCAGACCCAGACCTCTTTCTTTACCAGGTAATTTCCTTTTGGTAGGAACTAGGACTGTTCGGCCACGTCGAATTTATAAGAGTGAAAGCTCACTGACATTTTATTTATTATGAGTATTTATACACAAAAATTACAGAGATTACAATTTAAATTTAAACTTATTAGAATCACAAAGATTGTAACTGATCCTAAAAAATTGGAGATAACACCAGCAATAAATATTTACAGCTAGCAGAATATTTACAAAAGAATAGTTCAACTTTCTGGTACGTCATTAGAATTGACCTCTCCAGCGAGACTGACAGCTACTAACCCCACTTGTAATTTACATTTCTCCTGACTTAGATTGCTTTCAAATTCAATAGTTGTTCGCCTCAAAATTATTGTTCTCTCAAGACTTCATTTTACAAAAGGCAAGGCAAGTTGTCTAGGCCAAACCACTGTCTTTCTTGGTAAGAGTGATTACTGATTGTGAGTACAATCACGGGAGGGAGGTTAATACTAGCAAATAGTTTGATTCCTGGCCTTATAGGACAAGTTGATTACGGTGTTTCTTCACCGGAATAAAAACAGTGGGTCATAGGATATGTAAAGAGATTCTTACAGTGATGCTTACAGTGATGCAGAACCAGCATCCCTGTAATTTGAAGTACTTTCTTCACCACATTCGTACTTTCAGATTTGAAGAAACATGCAATCTCAAGAAAGACATACTTCTCCACCCTAACATTGTAACTAATTTGCAGCACTTGCTGGATATCCTTACTGGAAACTTTTGACAATTGATTCAATGCACTTCTCCACTTATTATGAATTTTCCCAATTAGGCTGGAACCTAAAACCTTCAAAGCTAAAGGATTGCCTTGTGCATATTTCACAATCGAGTTTAACAAGGACACATAATCATATTTTTAACAGGATTTTCTTCACCAAGTGCTTTTAAAATGAGTTCTTCCTGTAATTTCTTAATACCACCTGCTTTTGCTTGTTATGTACAAAGCAACAACCTTGAAGCTAGCAATATAATACTGGACCACATATCCTTCAGAGAGCTAGCTTCCAGGGGCTTTACATCAATGGACATGATGGCGATTACCTACTGTGAAAAGAATGAAATTCCTGGTTTGTCACACTGTTACTATGTTCTGTTCACTTTCCATACTTCTGACCATGAGTCTCCAATATTGATATACAGTCTGGTTTCTGCCTGCAGTTGTAGTCTTTAATCTGCTCGAGCCTGGGAACATCTATAGGGCGTTGTGTGGTGATCAAGTCGGTACCTTAATTGATCAAGGGGGAAGGATCCGTTGAAAAATAGGCAATTTTTTAAATTGGATGAATCAGTCTCATAAGAAGAATTTCAGTTACGTCCCTTGTCAATGCTGTTGTTTTCTTTCATCTATCACTGTCAAGCAACAACTCTGATATCTTTCGTCTTCATCGATCTTGACGAAGTCAACATCATGAAGATGAGTCACCCACCTGTGGAATTAACGCGTGTTTGTAATTATGTTTTGGGAGACTTGACTTGAAGTCAATGAGAGAAAAATGAGAGACTAGAGAAAAATGAGTAGCAAGGTTCCACTTGCTATCATTCATTTAACGTGGGGATGGCAATGACCCATGACCCACACATCGTTATTCTCGTCAATTTTTTATAACCAGACAACTTCTGGGTAGAGGGTTTAGGGAATATCAGAGTTCGTTTGACAAAAGACGGCTCACAAGATACTATTCCAAGAGTCTATCTTATAATGTATCAGAGTTCGTTTGACAAAAGATGGCTCACAAGATACTATTCCAAGAGTCTATCTTATAATCTTACTATTTAATTTCGGAAAGTAGCTTTGATAAAGAGACGATCTTTGTACTTTAGCTTTCTTTTCTAATGTATCTCCTAAATAGATTTACCTTTCTAACCTTAGCATCCACAAGTATAACACTAGTGCAGCAGCCTTGGTGTACCCTACTGGTCAACTGATGTCATTGCTATAACAAAATGGGATGGCATAATATCCCTGTTGTATATAGAAATTTATGTTTTATAATTGGAAGATACATGAAAAATTGCTGTAGGAATAGGAGAATTTGGCTTTACAAAATCCATGACTACGAAACTTCAAAGGTACGAATTATCTTCTACAAATTATGCTTTCAGCTCTTACTCTATACTTTCTGTACACTTATTCCCGAAGAAAAAATATCTACGGGTTCTATCCACTGATGTTGCCATTCTATGCTCTGTCTAGCTGCTTCAATAAACCCTAAACTTCTTCGGACAAGCTTTTATCTACCATCCAACTCAGATAGCGGTCAAATCCTGATCAGCAGGGCACAAGTTCTGGATGATGTTTGGGGAGTTTGCTAGTCTAATAACTGTCATAAATGGAAAGCCTGTCAATTGCATCAAATTTCGCTCTGACCCCGACACACTAGCTACCTAGTTGAGCGCAACCACCACCTGCAGCTTACATAAATTTAAGTGGTGGACTGATTACAAAATATCTTCTAAAAGCTTGAAAGACAAGTTAAGGCAGGTGCCGCCCAATTTTCTAAATCTTCATTACTTCAGTCCTCAGCCTCACCATTGACGATGAAGCTTCCATGAAATTTCTCTGAAAAGTAGAAGATTATTACAAGCCATTTTCTTTCGTAAGTGGAGGACTCTTCTAAAAGCTTGAAAGTCTTTCTAGCAACTTTTTTTTAAGAAATTAAGATTAAATTAATAAAATAAAAAGTAAAGGACAAAAACACCACAACGGAGGCACTCAAATTGCACATTGCACGACACCGTCTTGGCAATAACATCGTGTGATGAAGTTGCGATATAAATTATAAAATGACATCAAGCTCTTGTATCGTTCCTTTTTTTAAAAATCTGGTTAAGGAATCAAGAATAGGATGATATGGTTGAGAGAGACTTAATCTAGAGGGCTCATACCGGCGTTTTCTGAAATTTGGGGGCCCATGAATAATTTGGAGCATCTTGACTTAAGTGGCACAGCCATACAGAAGATGCCAACGTCTATTGGCAGTCTTACAGGGCTCAAGTATTTGTTTATCTATTTTTCATGTTTCAAAAATTGTTTTATAGGAGACCACCGTTCATTGGCTTTGTTGTTGAAAGGCATTTCTTTACCAACTGTAATTTACAAGAAATCAAATGCAGAAACTATTGGTACCAAACTCTTTTTCTTTCTCTGTTTCTTTATTTAGGTATAATTATAAATTTGTGGTGTGATCAGGTGTACTCTGGGATGTACTCTCCAGCAAATAGAATATCAGAGTGGGTCTAATATTTTGTAAAATATTTGATTTTCCAACTTTAGGAATGTCCAAATTGAAGATAGAAGAAGTTGCTGCTTGAGTTCAATGACTAGGTGAGTCTTAATTTGTGATTACAGTTATCTCATACATATTCATCAGTGCTGACAAATTCTATCGTTAATCTATTATTTGTGATTTCAGTTATCTTATACACATGTTTCACAGAGAAAAGGATGCCCACGAGCGAATTAGTCCTCCGACTCACATAGGTCTTCTGAAATAGTCCAGAACACAGAAGCAAGGCGGGTCTGAAAGGTAGATGATTCCCTATTATATATGGAAACATCGTTATATTGGTTGGTACACGACGTTACATGTTCAGTTCCCACTTATACTCGATCAGTAATGAATACTAAGAGCATGCATCAGGATCCTCTGTTGATTCGCTCCACTGACTAAGATTTTGCTTCATCGTAGAAATGGTATACAATTTCTTGGAAGTAGCTACTAATAATTCGAGGAAAAAGAAACATGTAAACAACTTACGTGCATTTGATTTGATTGGACAAATCACTGGTTTGAGACAGAGGACTGTTTAGTCCAATTTATGTAGATATTTAGGTCATATTTGCATTCATTTTGTATATTCATTCATTAATTTTAGTAGCATTTTTAGGTTAATTTATTTGTTTTCATTGAGTTTTTTATTTATTTCATTTTTCTTGTTTTTTCGTAAAAAGCATGAGATTCGTTTCAAATTAGTCTCAAAAATTTGCTCGCGACACGTTCATAATTTTTGCATGGCCTAAGTGAAATTAAAAGTGGAAGCAAGCTTAAAAAGGAATTAAGAGGACAGCTCTTAAGAGGACAAAGCACAGCACAACAATAACTCCACATCAGCAGAAGGTCCAGAAAATGTCCAAAACGCAGACCAAGGTGACGTTTTGAAGGAGGGAACGTTTGATGTTTAGGTTATTTTCAATTGAAGAACGCAAACAGCAGAGGGAGTGACTAGCGGCAATTAAAAAAGGTTTTTAATTAGAGTAGCAAAGGGGGGACACGCGGCCGCAGAGAGTGAGATAGGTTTAATATATTGGAGGCTTTATTATTAATAGGCGGCGGCAACAGAGTTTTTTGGGAGGAACAAAGGTTTATTCATTAGAGAGGTTTTTATTTTACTGGAGAGTAGCGGCAACAGGGGTGGATGTTGGAGAGGAGATTATTATTGTGAAGAGCAGCGGCATAGACTGGAGAACGCAGCAGCCAAGATCGACGCACGCAGCTCCAAGGGGACGCACAAGTGACACCGAAGCTGGGAGACTCTCCAGAGTTTTTTTATTCCTTACTTTTTTAATGTTTATTTTTCTTGCTTTAATATATAATCTGTTGAACATGAATATGATTGAGTAGATTTCTTGTTAGGTTTCAAAGATGGGTAGTAGTTTTAAATTTCTATATGATTTGATTCTGAATTTTATTCAATAAAATTGATTCGTAGTTGTTGATACTTGTTTTGCGAATTATTGTGCTTGTTATATGTTAGACCTCACATAATTTGCATCGAAATTATCGGTTGAAGAATCGAAAGGTGAAAATCGATAGTGGAAAACCAAAATTAAGAACTTATAGGTTTGGGCTTAGACATAGGCAAAAATCTGTGAGAGGAATCACCAGCTAGATAAAAATCTTAATGGGTTTTAGTTAATTTCATGAGCTACGATAGTCAGAATTGATTTTAACTACGACACTTCTTTGACATCTCGATAGAGAATCATAGATAATTTAGATCTAGTTTTCTTCAAAGTATAGGGATCAAGTTTATTGAATAAACCAGAAAAGAATTATTAGAAGTCGATCACGAAACCAAATTTGAAACCTGTCTTTCA